>JAOEHY010030860.1:4588-101165 GCA_025447955.1 Psilopsiagon aurifrons
TGAGAGCTGATTTTAGTGGTCAGCCTTCCTTTCACATCATCCCTGCCTTGGCACCCTTCTCTGCAAGACTTGTAGGAACATCATTGCTTGGAGATCTGTACCCTGTCCATCACCTGTTATGAGAACAGGCAATAAATTTGGTAGCCTTAAACAAGAAGCCTGAAAAACTAATGCAGGGACAAATAAATGCATTCTTGTCCCTTCAGGCTTCCAATGCTATATACACTTTATTTTCAAGGGTGGAGAAATATGATGGAGATCATCCACTTCCTTCAGCAAATATCAACCTTGTTTAATTAATGAAGCTTATAGTTAGCATCACTTTTTTGACAGCTTGTACTATGAACTTGCTATAGCCTGTAAGATGAATGTCCACTGATGGAAATGAGAGGGATCCTTTACATTGTACATACATGAATGGTAGCCCAATACCCTCCTGCTCAGCCTTTTGTGGGAAAGCAAGTGTTGTGTTTCTTGTTTTGTGTTTAGGGTTTGAATTTTTTATTTTCCATCTTAATGTAATAATTCAGAAGCAATAAATATTTTAGAACAAAGTTGGAGCAGCTCTATTAGGGTTAGGTCTGACCATAGGCATGTGATGAATGGGCTTCAATTTAAATGTCAGTGGTTGGTATAGTGGCATGCAGCGGGTGCCCCTTGAATCCTACAGCATCTACATGTTCCAGCCACAGTGAACCTTGTGTAATGGGCCAAATTTAGTAGGATTTTAGCCTAGCCTCTGGGATTTCTGAAGCTGCATTTAGAAACCTCCAAAAAGGAAAAAAATAGCTCCATCAGCCATAAGAAACCAGTAAAATTGGTCCTTCGCAGTTTGTCCCATCAGTCAGTTTCATTAATATATATGCAAAGAAGGTCAGAGTCCTTCGCTTTCATGATGTTATCAATGGAGTGGTGGGGCTTGGTGCAATTCTGTCAGCATAAAAGAGTAACCGTGAGATTATGCCATTGAGAACCTGAAAAAATATCACCTGTAATTAACTGATTTAAAGGCAAATGTTTGCAAACCTCAAGGATGCTGAGTTCTGATCTTGCACAGCCCAATGTCAGCCAAGCCAGTATTGATCTGAGATAAGTTTCATTGACATGAAGCAGCTCCAGTGAATCAGGCTTCGTTTCTCCTTGCTGACAGTGAAAGAAACATGTCTCTGAGAAGTAGGCTTTGCTAAAGTATTAAGTGGTGGCATTTATTACTAGAATCTCTTCAAGGAAATGCTGAGTGAAGCTGGGTTATATGGATCAGGTCTTCATGAAGCTCTTCTGATATTAAGGTTCGTCATAATCTACCTTCAAAAGGGTTGGGTTTTGCTGCACCACTGACCTGAGAGGGTAGAGAAATGCACCATGGCTGGGGATCTAGTTCAGAATATGAATTGCCAAGCTTGCTATTGTGAATCAATTATTGTTATGACTTAGCATGGTATTAAACAACAAAGTGATTGTACTGGGCAGCAAAGGATCTAGAATGTAATAATTGGTGATTTAATGCTTGTTAAATTGACTGTTGGAGGAAGATTATTGCTTCCCAAGCCTGACATTGCCATTTTCTATTGAGTGAAACACATTTTCTAGCATTGCCCTTTTTAATTAAAAGCCATTTAAGCCTTTTAGGACATAGTGGGGAATCCAACAGCTGTAGATCTTTCAGAGAAAATAAATAGACTGTCATCTGCTGGAGCACTGTCACACTGGTTTCCATTTACAACTGAAAACAAAAAGGGGCTAAAGGCTGTTTATTCCCATTATTTTCCCTTCATTTGTTTGTTTCTTTGCATGTGTGGGTGGGTTGTTAAAGTTTTTGCCTTGCTTTGTTTGGCAGTTTTTTCATGGCCCACATTCTGATGTGTTGCAGCTCATCTGCAGGGTGCGAGGCTGGAGAGTATGAGGGTGGGCAGTGTTTAGTTTCTGCTTGTATCTCAAACAGGTAGCAAGTGGGTAGGTTGTAGTTTAAGGAGTGAGAGGAAGACAGTAAAACTGAATGTTTGGGAGCTTTTCAAAATGTCCAGTGACCACAGTTCCTATGTAAGAGGGTATCTCCTTCCCATCCCTCTCCTCCTCCCATTCCTGAATGGTTTTGCAGAGCAAACTATGGCTCAAGCTGCACTAAACTGAAAGTGCCACATCCTGGAATGATAATCAAAAAAGATGCGTGTTGTTATAAACAGTCATTTTCCTTCTTTCTTGTAGAGTTGTTATTAAGCCCAGAGGTTCAGAAGTTCAGAAATATAAAGGAATAATTTGTACAAGAAAAGAAAGGAGTCTATTTCACAAGCCATTGATGCTTCCACTGGGAATTAGCAGTAGCTGTTGGAGTAGCTGGGGTCACACAGAGCAACCATGCATTCTGCTCCCACTTAGGAAACCCCTAATTTTTAACTTCTTAACAGCCACAAGCTTACGTTTCTGGCAATGAAAAGTGGAGGGAATGCTTGAGGAGTCTTATTAAAAAAATAAACTTCAAATGATGATTGACTCCCCTTTTATATCTCTAGAATGGGGCCCGTAAATCTCAACAGTTTTCTCGTCAATGGCTACTTGTTCTTTTTGGTTGGTGACAACTTTTATTTTAAGCAAGCTCAATTCTTAAATTAACCCTTGTGTTGACTCAAGCCTCCTTGTTTGTCTTTGCTTTGCCTCCCGTGGATGGAGAAATGTTTAGCATATGGTAACAGATCCATTCCCATTTCATGATTGACATGAAATGTGGGCATCGGTGTGTCGCTGGAAGAGGGAGGAACCAGACCTCAGGAGATCTCCTTCCAAAGAAAGCACTGAGGTTGCAGCTACTGAGGCTCCCCTTTGGGTCCTTTACCCAAAAGATTTTGATAGCAGATGAGCACTGAAGGTTTAACTTATTTGAGCACAAATACTTCCCATGTGGGCATCCAAACTCCCTGTCCCATCCAGGATGAGTTCTGGCACTCCCTCCTTTGTCGTGTTTTGAATAGGAACTATAGGGATATAGCTGTCCAGTGGTCCCTGGGTTTTCCCTCTGTTTACAACAAAATCCAGCCTTTGAAGACCAGTAAGGAAATAACTAATATAAACCCCATAAAAATCTCAAGCAGCGTCAGCCAATGGACCTACCAGAAAACACAGCTGATAAATGCTGTGCCTGTGCATGCCCATTAACTACTGAGTCTTCTTCCCAAATATGCAGGCTTTGGGAACCAGCAGTCCCCACACTCCAGTGCCTGCCTGTGTGTGGCCAGCCAAATTTGGAAGCTCTATCTTATATCTTTCTGTCAGTGACCTGTTATACAGTCCTGGGGTCTAATGCTTGTGTCAACAGGAGGTTAGGTTTCATGGCATCCTGAGCAGAGCAGGAATGTCCTGGCTTATATTTGTCTCCCCAGGAGAGGGAGAGGTTGGAAGAGAAGCATTCAGCAGCTACTGGGCAGTCTTCTGCCATCTCTTGACAGGCAGTGATATAAATCAGGGGCTTAAGTGGGATACAAAGGCAAGACCTTGTTGCTCTGTTTAGATCCCTATCAGCAGTGATTAATTCTGTGCTATAGGTGGAAAGAGAAACGTGTCTTCCTGTAATCTTAATTGTTTCCACCAGTCTTTGAACTGATGCATCTATCTGGTAGCACTTAGTTGTGAATACAGAGGGTCAAACTGTGCCCAAGACTGCATGGTGGGCAGCAGGACCAGTTCTGCGGAACACCACTGCCAGAGGAGAATTGGTCTACCAATCATGCAGTACAGCTGAGGGAAGGGGACTCAAATTAGTCCTGGATAGGTGGTTTGCTATATCATCAGAAAACTTTTAGAGCTTCTGAAATTATTAGAGACTGCCTTAGATGACATTGGATGGACTGGAGACTTCATACAATGCTACAGAGACTTCTCTGCCATTCCCAACGCTCTTGTGACAAGTCCGGAGAGAAGACAATGTGGATTGCTTTTCTTGAGCAACTCCCATTGTCATTAAAGAGATTTTGTGGATATTTCACAGAACTGCTATCTTCTTGCATCAGGGGTCTTTCCCTTTCTCCCAAGACTCCCTTTCATGGCTTAGTTACTTGCAATCTTTGCAAGTAACAGACTCTTACACTTATCTCACTACCTTAAACCTGTGCACAAGGCTTAACTTTGCTTTGACATTCTTGCATACAAAACAGTCCCATGACAATAACTTGAAAAATACCATGCTAGGTTTACTCCCTCTTTAACGTCACAATGTTCCTATGGGAAATTCTGCAAAGGGCAACAATCTTGATGTATTTGGTGGAGGGGGCGTGTTTTGAAAGCAGAAAGATGTTTGGCAAGTGCAGCCTGTGAGGAACAGAAATAGCTTATTTCAGCTGACAACTTTGGAGAAAACGAGCATTGCTAAGTTTCAAATTAGTGTGGGTAGACGCTAATAAGAAAATTTAGGGCTAGCAATTTAGAAGGAATAGTTTATTGCTTTTTGGTTAATCCCCTTTCAGTTTCTATCAGCAAAGAAAGAGCAGAGCTGTTTCTCTCAGTCATTTGTACTCAAAGCAAAATGCAGTGAAAACAGACAAGCTAAAATGTGATTCAGCTTCCTAAAAGCAAAGAGGAGAGGCCACGCCATCAGGAAATAAAAGAAGTCAGGATTTGCAGTTTAAACAAGACTCGGTGAAATCTTTGTCCCAGTAACATTTGTATCCTAATGCTTTGAATCCAGTAACTTCTAGTTACTAGAGCTCAATAAAGAATTAATAAAGAACAAAATATCTTTTGCAATCTATTAATTTTTTGCCTCTCCATATTAACTGTCTGACATTGTTCTCAGACGTATTCATGGTTTGAAGCCATTTACTGAGTAATTCTAGACCTGCAGCTCATTTCTAAGTTGTACTGAGCTTTTGCTATTCAAAATCAAAACTAAGTTTCTTAGAACTTAATAATTAAACCTCAAAATTCAAGGAACAGTTAATGGCAAGCAGTAACTGTCCTTGTATAAAATATAAACATGGGGCAGAATTCCCTGTGAAGTGGATTAGCAAAGCATGTTTGGGGCAAACTAAGCTGACCGACTTCCATCTACAAAGAGACCAACTAAAACCACCTGAACACACTCCGTGTCTTACCTCCTTCAGGGAAGGTAAGAAGATCACGGAAGAAATTCAGAGCAGATGTTACCTTCAAAATAAGCTGATCCCCTACAGGTTTGTGGAGGATGTCATTTCCTACCCCCTGCATCATCCCCTTCTCCTCCTCCAGGGCGTGCAGGCAGGATGTCAGCGGGTGTAAATCATCAGAATGATGCTAATTTACGCAAGATGAGATTGGCTCTGAAGCTCATTGTGCTCCTAGGAGTTAGGATTAACTGGAAGTGTTCCTCTGTGCTCTGCTTAATACTCACACCAGTGCTTTGGGATTTCTTGTTGGATGTCTTCCCTACTGTCTTCAGGTAGAAGAGTGGATTGAAGCCTCTGAGCTCCAGCCTCACAGTTATGATTGTGCAAAAGGCAGCAAGGAGCAGAACTAGCTTCATCTATTTTATTCTATGGCAACAGCAGAGATTTGTTTTGGGGAATTTGGATGTGGGAGAGGGACTCTTCATCAAGGACTGTAGCAATAGGACAAGGGGGAATGGGTTCAAACTTAAACAGGATAACTTCAGGTTAGATATAAAGAAGTTCTTCACTGTGAGGGAGGTGAGGCCCTGGAACAGATTGCCCAAAGAAGTGGTAAATGCTCCATCCCTGGCAGTATTCAAGACCAGGTTGGACAGAGCCTTGGGTGATGTGGTTTAGTGCAAGGCATCCTTGCCCATGGCAGGGGGTTGGAACTGGATAATGTTAAGGTCCTTTTCAACCCAAACCATTTTATGATTCTGTGAATTGCTTTTTCTCACTTTGGAGTCTTCAGGACTGTGTGATCTGTGTCCTCATGTTCAATGCCTTCAATGGCTGTAGGATTGCTGGAAGTCTTCTTGGTGAAGCACAGCCGTGGAGGGAACAACCTGCTGAACATTTATGGAGTGTTTCAGGGATGGCAACATGTGCTTGCTTACACGTGGGTATACATACAGAGCATCAGTATTAAACAGCAAGGAAAAAGAGGGGAGGGGGAAAGGATGTTTTTAGCTGTACTTCTGTAAGTTCATCTGAGGAGTGGGGAGATGTGGCTAAAAGGGCAGAAGGTGAACCTGAGGGTTATTTCTTTTTCAGGTATTTTCTCTATTGTTTGTGTGTGTGGACCAAAATGATGCTTGAAAACACTGTTAATCACCTTTCTTTTTTTTTTTTTTTTCATTTATATGGGGAAATATCCCACCTTCAGGAATATTTGAAGCTGTGCAAACAGTATTCTTCTGGATCCTTTGTTCATAGTTAGAAGAAAAAAGAAGCCCAAACAGAAAACCAAAATGTTACTTGAATGGATTCTTTAGAATTCACCAATTTATGTGTTTCACAGCAACAATTGATTATTGGTTCTAGCCAGGAGAGCAAAAATCTGTGAATGAACTTCTGCATTCTTCAGCAGTATATCCTCTCCAGTAGCTGTTTGCGTAGGCATCCTCTGACTGGGGTGAAGACTGTTTAGCCTAAGAAAGCTTCAAGCAATGTGATCTTTCAGTCCCAATGATAATGAAAATATAGCAGTTATAGCTATCTCTGGACAGATAACCTCCCAGAATTCATAATCAACAGAATTAGACTGAGGGAGCCTGATATATAGTAGAAAATAAAGTGTCTGAATTTGTCATTGTGACCTTGAACGCTAAAAGGGTAGTTCTTTAGAAATAATTAATTTTATGAATTTCTTCTATCTTGGCAACTTGACTGTGAAGAGATTGCAGTTCCCTTGAAGCTATTTGTTAGATGAATTTATTTGCTGAATAATTGATGTAAATAACTCAGTGAATAGTGAGTAGTTAGTTTTGATTTCCACTTAGTTTGAAGGCAAGTGCTTTGCTACAAGTAGATGATATTAGAAATTTGAGCTGCTGTGATTTGATGGAACTAGATGATCTTAAGGTCCTTTCCAACCCTAACTATTCTATTCTATGATGGATAGGTCACCTTCTCTCCCTGGTTAACTGAATTTTGAATCATTTTTATGTAACTTATTCCTTCCAGGTAAAATTCCTGTAGAGACTGCAACAGGGCTGTAACACTCTACAGGGAGGATGCAGCTCTCCTTAGGTCATAAGGGCCGCAGTGTGTAGATTTGATGCCTTCTCCTCTTGTTCATGTAACTCTAAGCTTCAAAGTGTCATCTATTTTGCCTTGGGCAACCCTGTGTATGGTGAAAGATTTGCAAAGGGTCATACTTGGCTGCAGGCTGCTGCCCCGCAAATGGACCGCATCAGACTGTGTTTGAGGAGCAACATGGTGTAGCTCCAGCCTTACCCACCCTCCTGCAGAGCTCCTGCTTGTCATCCCAGTGAATTATGATTGATTGCCTTCGGTGTCCTTTCCCAGGCTTTGAGGAAAAACATCTCCAAGCAGTTGTTTGTAGGATTTTTTGTGGCCATCTGTTACTTAGGACTTAGTGTCACTGCCTGATTGTGCTGGCTTTTTGCTGGGGGAGGAGGTGGCGTACAGCATGGGCTATTCATTTACATGCTGCTTCTGTATCCAGAACCTCTCCTGCTGTCAGTGGGAGGTTTGGGGTGGGCCCTTCCTTTTGGACCCAGGGACTCTTGGGATGATCTTTATTCACAAATACCATGTCCTTTGTGCTGGGCTCTTTCCTCTTAAACTTCTAAGGCAGCTGGAGCCTTTTGCTCCAGCTACCAGTGTGATGGGCAGTGCATCGTGTACCCTTGTGCTGGTTTCCTCTCCCAGAGCTGCTGCATGGAAGCACAACGGACTGGAGCTACTGCTGGTGCTCCCCATGTTACACGCTTTACAAGGTTTGCACTGCAACCCTGAAGCTGATCCTGAGTTTGTAACTATGAATTTCTCGGAGAAAAGAGGGATTGTACTGGTGAGGCCACCTGGGGATCACTGTGCACAGTAGCAGATAGGATCCCATCAGATGCCCTGATTAATGGTACAGGATTTTCTCTAGGTGAGGAAGACCTGAGGTGAGCAGGTTGCAAGATAAGCCCTTTGTTTATTAACAGACACGGAATCCCCCATGTTTGTTCACCATTTCCCATAATGGAAGAACATTCTGCATGATAAAATTAATTCAGACTTGTTCTGCTTCATCTTGAAGGTTTCCTTTTCTCGTGCTGTTCCAAATCTTGACTTTTTTAATCTTTCCTTTTTTTCCTTTTTCTTTCCCTGCTGACCTCATGAGGACATAATCACCTTCAGGCTTAGGAAGTGTTTCCTTTTCTACAGCTGCCAGCTTGGCTGCATCCACATAGACACGGGAAAACTGAAACAGTTGTTGCCCCAAAGTGTCCTTGGCCAGGGGCAGTAGCTCCATCTTCTGGATGATTTATGCTCCGTTGTGCTAATGTATTGGCAGCTCTTTGAAACTGGCACCTCTTTGAGCTGATACCCTGGGCTGGGAGTTGGAAATTCGGGACATAGATCTCTATGTCCCCTTCAGCCGTTCTTGCTGCAGGAGCAGCGGTCTGGAAAGGGGCAGTCCTGGCATCGCGAGGTGTTAAGCTGGGATGGTTGAAGGAGTTAATCTGCTGCCTCAATGTAATATAATAGAAAGAAAAACATGCCTGTGGGGCCACTCCATTTTACTGTGTAGCTTCAGCTGGTAATTAAAAAGAAACAGTTCAAAATGAAGCAGTAACATGAATAAACCCCCAAATTAAACACACCCAGGGTAGGCTGCATTTCTCAATGGGCGGATGATTAGCATATCATGAAACCAGGCTTTCTCTTTGAATAATCCTAGGCTGGTTGCCTAAAACCGGGAGTTCCCCAAACCCCACCAGAGCTGTAAGTTTTTTCCATGAGGGTGCCCCTTTCATCGCAGCTCACTCGTCACTTAGGCCAACTTGGTACTCTCCGCTCGGGGCATGTTCCCACATTCCTCCTGTTACGGTGGAGGCACAAAAGTAAAACTGAAACCCCAGATGGGCCCGGTAACCACTTTACTTCTGAGTCAAGAGAACAAATGTGGTTTCAGGTTCTTGGGAAGGGGTTCGCATGCCCTTTTTGAAGGTGATGGTCCCAAAAGCAGGGACAATGTGCCCATTTAAGGTGGAGGAAAACGATCGTGGGCACTGCCCTTCAGCCATCCTGCCAGGCATCACTGTGGGTAATTGAATTACTGAGAGAAGTAAGAAGCTATGACCTCCTGTGTGCATAGATCAGGCAGCTGGCTACTCTTAAATAGAATGGTGCAAACAAGCACGGTGATAATTCGGAGGTAAAAGCCTAGGGAGCAGGGAGGTGGGTGGGAAGGACTGATGGGAGAAGAGGTATTTTCAACCATGAGATTCCAACTGGCAGATTTCCAAAAGATGGGAAGTGTTGTCTGAGAAAAGCTCACCCTCTGCTCATCTCATTTCTTACATTCTTTCCCAAAGTATCCATTACCAGACACTTTTGGGGGTGTTGGACTTATCTGAGATGACTGCTCTTGTTTCAGTGACACCTTTGGAGGAATGTGCTGCAGCCACCGTGGCACCTCTGCTGGAGCACTGCTGTCTGCAAACCTTCTCACAAACTTATCATGCCCACAGAACTCTTAGGGTGCATGGAGGGATTTCCGTAACATTGAGGCAGCATTGAGGTTTCTGAATAGAAGGGATTGCTATTGCCTAGTAGATGGTGAGATACACATGGGACAGGAATAACTGGGTGGAACTTGTTGCTCTTCAACCAGAAATGCACTCACAGAATCAGACTGCTCAGAGTGCAACTCTTTTGGTGCAGATATTTAGCCTTTTTTGGTAGGTTTTAGTCATCTAATTTAATGTACTGAACTCGGTACGACTGAGAAACTGGACCTATGCAAGACTACTGAATTCAAGTAAATCCCCAAAATGCAAACTACACAAAAACCATACCTTGAGGCAGTAAATCTAACAGAGGTAACTGTCCTCTCCACTGTTTCAGTTCTCATTAAGTTGCAAATTCTTCCTTCTGTTATTCTTTAATTTATTTGCTTAAGTTTGAATTTGGGCATTGACCAAAGCAGGGAGTCATCCGACAGTTACTGCTCACACAATTACTCAATAACTCAAGCTGAGTTATTGGCAAAAGAGCCTGTGCTGATGATGTGCTGAGGGCATTGAAACTAAAACATCCTTCCACCCCAGTGTGGTGTTTCATAGAGAGGGAAATAATGGAAATTCTATATCAAAGCTCTTCCCCCACTCCCTTTCTTCTAAATTAATCTGGACTTTCAGTGCCTTTAGTAAGTAACACAGTTCATTGCATTTAGAAGAAAAGGTTTAGGATCTCATCCTTCTTCCAATACGATGATGCTTCCAATATGATGGTGTTTCTGATGTCTTCAGTTAATGTATTTAGGGACCTAGTTTTGGGATGTTTTAACCTATGTAAGGTGTGCATGGTCTTTGTGTATATCAGGAATGACACCATTTTTCTGAACTGCTGTCAAGACAGAAATTAACTCCATGGTCTTTGTTGTCTTAATGACCTTGTGCAGGGGAAGACTTGTATCTAAGAGCACAAACTATAGCTAGCTTACCTCTTCTGTCAGGTAACCCACAAAACAGCTGCTCTCTGGGCTCTGAAATAACAATGTGACTGCTCTGCCGAATTCTGGAGTGCTGTGCCGAAGTAATAGTATACTTGGGTCAGCCGAAGGAATGCAGAAGAGCTGCTGTCAACCAGGAGAGTCCTTCTCTGGCTTGAGGATCTTGGGACCGACGGAATGGGGGTCTCATGTGCACTGTGGTATTTTCTGTCTACAAATTGTTTCTGTTGGTTTTGAATGCCTCAATTCAACCAAAACACAGAGAAAATAATAAACCATAATTATCTCTGCACATGCAAGTTCATCATGGGAGCTTTGCAAGCCTTCCAAGTGGAAAGACAAGGGGCTGAAGACAAGCTGTTTGAAAAAAGCTTTAGCAGGAGCTCTGGATATGCTTCAGCCTGGCTGAAGGCTGAAGCCCCAGTCTCTCCTCAGCTTTCTCAGCATCAAGAAAGCCAATCTCAGTCCAGGAGCTGCACATTAGTCGCATGACTGCTCTGCATCAGGCCATGTCCATGTGTCACCGTCATGGCCAAGCCGGTAGGATAGGCAGTGGTTAGGGGGTTCTCCAAGCACCTCGGTCAGATTCAAACTGCTTTATTAAACTGGTTAATTGGTAGTTTGAAAGAGAGGGGAGAAAAGCGAGGTCCTTAGGTCTCCCTGGTCAGTGCCAAGCCGCAGACTGTTAACTACTCCTGCCTTTCAGAAGCAATAACTGTGGGTTTGGGGAACATATGGAACCAACTAGACGAAAGGCTTTTATGAGGAGCTTTAACAGGGGGCACGGTTTGTGAGCAGAAATTCCAGTGGATGAGTTAATAGTTTCACTTTCCTTAGCTGTCCCTTTATAGGAACAACAACAACAAAGTCGGGCACGTTCCTCTCACAGCCCTGACTGTACAATGTGCCGATGCATCCAGGATTTCATTTGGACACTGGGGGAGTCCTTTAGTAGATCCCCCAGGACCTATTTTTTTGGAGCTATTTCCTGATGCTGACCTCATTAGGTGAGTTTCACAGCTCACTAATTCCTAGCAACTGCACAAGAGATTCAAGGAAAGGGGAAACCTGTCTTCTGAAAACCAATGGAACTGAACAGATTTGGGCAAACACTTTTATTGCTTTTCATTAATCTGGAAAAATCAGGGACTGGGGGTTCATTTCTTTTCTTTTTTTTTTTTTTTTTTTTTCCACCCCTAAGTCACTGTTTTGACCTGAAACTGTATATTTGATTTTCTGTTTGAGTGCAAAAAAAGATAGCAACAAAAGAAGAACCCCTGAAAAACCATATAGCTCAATATTTATATTACAGTCTGTTTTAAACCAAGCAAAGCATTTTTTTTCCAGAATTGCAATTTGGCCACTGGCAGGATGTAGTCACTCAAACACTCCCTAATGCTTATTTAATATTTGCATTGTGGTGACACATGTCCAGAAGAGAGAGCAAAGGAAAACAACAGTTGCCTGCTCAAGAGCTGACATCATAGTAGGAAATTTAAGTACTTGTTTTTGTGGTATTCTTATTAATCATGGTTCTATGCAGGGGTCATCCTGTAACTCCAGCTACTGGAGTCCTGTGGATGCAATGTTTGTGGTTCAGCCCTCATAAGTTTAGGACTGGAAAGCCATTTCTCACCCGTCACGTAAGAGTGAAATTTGTCTGAGCATCAAAGTTTGGCCTTAGAGTTTTCTCAGGGTTGCCTTTCAATCTCATGTCTCCTGTACAGCAAACGCACCAGAAGAACATGGGTCAATTGTGTTCACCTTAACACAAAATTTGTTTCTTCTATTGTAATTCCTGAATTTGTAGTGTATTTTATTAGCAATATATTTGGTACGATATTTTATCTGGTAATAGGTTTCCTTGTCTTATTTTTCGATGGCCCCACACAAAGCTGTTCTTCCTTCATGGCACCTTTTGCGACCTTAGCCAGAGAAACTGAAGAGGTGGACCAGGCAGCCTTTCCACTCGGTTGGGAAGCCATAGTGTTGCCTCCTGGACAAGGTGACAGGCACAGAGTCGAGCTGCTACCAGAGTTTGTCAGAAATTGATTTCTGGAAAAGCATGTGAGTGTTCAGGATAATCAAAGTCAACTCACTCACCTGTGCAAAAGTATCAAGAATGTAGAGCGGAAAGGATACAGCTAACTGCATCCTTGAGGCGAATTTCAGTAACGATCATGACAAAGAATCCATGTACTGAATAGCATCTTTTAGAAGAGTAAGCATCTTATTTCTTCTTTCATGCCATTCAGGACTTTAGGATCAAAAGACCTTACAAGTAGCTGACATAAATCAGGCATAATGCTGTATTTGATGAAGGTTAACTTGAGTTTTGTTTTCTGGGCCTTTTTAATTCTCTTCAGCTTGGCACAAATGCACATAAGATGTATATGGAGAAATCTGTCTTGTACAAAGGGCATAATTTCTCCTCTTTAGCTGTCACACACAGTGTTAATATATTGCTGGTCTTCAGGAGCCTTCCAATGTCCAGCCTGAAGTTGCAGACTTGTGGCACAATAGAACAATGATACAAGAATGTTTGCGAGACTATGTTGAAAAAATGTATTTTTATCCATCTTGGCTCCCAAAGCCAAATACAATGAAGGGTGTGATTTCTGGGGGAAAGGCACAAGTGCTCCTAAGCCCAGTCTAGGTACGTGTCTCTTCACTTCCCTGTTTGAAAAGGAGGCAATGCTATTTTAGATCTGTATCTGTGGATTGGGTTTATTTGCCTAAAAGCCAAATCTCATTAAAATCTCACATAAAATCAAACCTCAGGTCTCTCCCATGGGCTTGCAAAACAAAGTTCAAACTGTCACGAGGCAACTTGCACGACTGTTGATACCAAGATTTTTATGCACTGCTGCCTTGAGAGCCAGTGCTGTTGTGGAGAGAGGGAAATACTGTTTGTCTATCAAGGTAATCAGTAAAGCTGTTAGCTGTGGTCTTCACTGGAATCCTTTGGTGAGCTTGCACAAGTGGCAAAGGCTGCTCTATGCAGATTTGGTTGCAACTGAAGTGCCCGAGATGATACAGGCAAAAGAGCAAAGGTTAAAGTGAGGCAGCAGTATGGGTACTGTTTGACGATGGTGAGACCAGTTTTCACACACATAAGAAACAGCCCAGTCTTGTTCACCAAGAAATGAAACCTGGGGTTCCTGCTGATGTCTCTGCAGCTGGGGATCCCTCAGTTGAATTCACCAGTGATGCAAGAGCTCTTCTCTGTTGCATCACCTCTGACATTCCCATGGCAGAAATAACTGGTCCAGCCCCCTTATCCTTGAGATGGCCATAGGGTGTGCAGATGAGCTCCTAAAAAGTATGGGCCGGTGATTCCTGGTGCTATGTAGGATTGGTGGTACCCACTCTCTTAGGCAGTAAAACAGTACCCATAGGTCCACCCTAAGTGCTGAGCTGGTGTCTCCAAACATCCAAATTAAATCTGTGTGTTGGGTTGCTGCTTTGCAGAGGAGAATGACACCGCTCAGATAAAAAGGCTTCTTCCTGGAAGGGTGAAAACCCCTTTCTGTTGTCCATGGTTGATTGGTCACAAACAGGGGCCAGAGACAGCCGTGCAAAAATGGCTTTCAAAGAGTGACGATGGGAGGACCATAATTTGCGTGAATAAAAATGCCCTTTCCCAGAGCCAAAGTCTTAACTTCCCATCACTTCCCAGAACAAATACTGTCTGCTGTATTTATTAGGGGGGACTGTATATAGACAGTCTCTCTAAGTGTGTTTATTTTGAAGTCATCAGTTGTTCAGTAATCTCGGGCACCTCTGGGAGATTTAACTCAGAGGTTTAGGCTGGAGGTCGTGGGGTCACTGATATTAAGATAGATAGAGAGAAGGAAAGGAAACAGCGTTGGTTTTGTGGCATTATCTGAACAGTAAAAGTAAATTCAGGTTTTAGGATGGCTTTAACCTGATTCTGAAGGAAATGGTCTACAAATCCAGCCAATGAGCAGGCAACTGCAACAAGACCCCCCTTCTCTTCAAGTTTATTTGAGCCACCTGACCAGAACCCATAGTGGTCATGGCTTAATTAAGCAAGACTTCTTTAGGAATCTGTTTTAAGTGGTTCCAGTTTTTCTTTTGCGTATTTTGTTTCTAGCTTTAACTTCCTTACTAAAATAAAATCTCTTTAGTTGCTTTTTGGGCAGCAGTTTGAACCCAGCAATATGCTCCTTGCAGTGGTAGCAGCATCACCTCTAGGTCCCAAAGCCACTTGAGGCAGAGATAAGGGGCATGAGCATCCTGACAGTAATGAAATGTGGGGTCAGTGTGTGGGAGTCCACCTACTGTTGTACCCTCAAATAATTCATTCTCTCTTGTGTGTAGTCTTAGAATCATAGAATCGTAGAATATTAATTGTCATACTAGTTATTGTAAGGCATGAACTCATACTGTGGGCTTTTCTGCAGCTTGGCACTTATTTTCAAGGAACATTTTCATTAAGACCTCTAACCCTCTGCAAATGTGACTGAAATCAGCTAATAGGTTTTGAATTTATTGGGAGGAGACAGACAGACAGACCCAGATCATTAATGCACAGGGTTGTTTTCCCCAGGAAGCCAGAATAGCAAAAAGAAAGGAAAAGGGATTGGGAGTAAAGTAAGGATTTGTTTATCACCTTCTTAATATTTTATCATAAGGCAGAGTCTTCCCCTCAGGGCTTGTTGGTGGTTTGTATATGTGTGTGCCTGTGTGTATACTTATTTTTGTATATAAAAATCCAGCAACATCCCTTTGTTTAAAAAGTCAAAAATGAGAAGGATTTTGCTAAAAGCATTTTGGGAAAACCTCTGCTCTCAGTTTTCCTGTCAGTGTTTTTCTAAGCTTTCATTTTTTATTAGCCAAAATGTTTAGAATCCCCAGGAAATCCTGGGATGAACCATTTCCTCTTTGAGCTGTAGCCCTTGGGGGAAAAAGAAAAATCTCAGCTCCTTTCAAAGGTTAGAAATTTTTCAAACTGTGTTTTCTGCAGATTTTTTAAATTAGAGAAAAACTGAGTTAGGAAGATGCTTAACTTCAGGCTGTGGTCCTGAGAAAGACTGATCTCTTTGTAGAAAAGCCTTAAGAGACCCTTAGATTTGGGCAAGGAAATCTTTTAGGCTTGTATCTTAATGGGAACCAATTGCGGAATTGAGGTATAGCAGGTTCAGTTGGAAGACCATCCTTATATTTTTAAATGGTAAATTAAAAAGTAACATTTACTTGTCATCAACCAATTTAGCATGTAGCAGCTTTGTATTAAGAGGTTGTTAATGCCATGGAGATACTTTTGTTGCTGTAGTTATTGTTAATAATAATAATCATCAACATAATCTCAGATCATATTATATACCTGAGGTTTTTCAGGAGCAAATCCAAGTGACTGTTTCCTTTCCTTCAGATAAACTTCATTGGGAATCATAGTTTTGAACTAATAAGAGCTTCCATCCTGCACGTACACATGTACGTTGTTAATTTTAAACTCCCTTGGGGTTCACTCCTTAAAGAGGTTTAGTTGCTTAATGTTAAGAACGTAGGTAAGAATCTGTCACAGACTGCAGCCTCGCTTTGCCAGCTGGAGCTCTTCATGGGTTACTTAAACCCAGCTCTTGAGATGATGGTTATTCTTTGGGATGGATAGGGCACTGCTGTTACAAATAAGAGAATCTGAAAACATGGTGAAATATGAGGCTGAGGGATGCAGGAGTCCCTTATGAAAAATGACACACCAATATTGTTTTTCAGAAGTCTGAATTTGCAGTCACAACAGATCACTTTATTTTGGGAAAAGTGTGTTTGCTTATTTATATAATTTGTGACAATCTGTCTTAACTGCTCTTCTCATTTATTCATCTGCTTTTTACCAAGTTTCTTTGGAAGGGGTTCTTAGAAAGCTGAGCAATAAAAGCCCAGACTTGGTGTTTCCATGACGGGTCTAAATTACTCCCACGGTCTGTCCCAAATATAAGGAGGTTTGTAGTAATTCACATGAAATTTAGTAACCTTTTTGGTAATTCAAGGAAGGAAAGTGCCATCTTTAAGGATATTTTTTTTTTTTTGTTACCAGAATTTACATAGTAAAGAGCGCTTGTGCTTTCCTGCTATTTTCAGGCTTGGAATGGGGACACTTTAGTCTGCTGGGACAGTGTTACGATTCAGTGTCTCTGTTCACTTTGTAAAAGGGTGGATGAAGGGGGAAAGACTAAAGGAGGGAGACTAATAATGAATTTACTAAAGTTCTGCTACTAAAACTACACAGAAAGTCCCAATGCAACAGCTGTGACTACAGGAGTTCAAAAGATTTTATTTTCATTAAAATTCTTCCTACTGAGTTTGCGCTTTGGATTTAAGCTAGCAGTCTGGAAGCAGTCAGAGAGAGTTTCCTTTTTCATTCCGGTGTCTCTCATGTAGTCTGCTAGTCACACAGATAGCCTAAAAGGTCTCAGACCGTGACCTCTGAGTAATATATGTGTTGTCAAATTATACTTCATGTGTAAGACCAAGGAGCTTATAATAAGGTCTTCTGCTTGTAGGGGATGTTGAATCTGACTCTGCTTCCAGTTGGGAAAGCCTGAAGACCAGCCCTTGTTACTGTGGGCCAGAATGGGTTCATTAATGGATTAATAGACTTCAGGTGCGGGAGATTTTTCCGAAGTTTGTCACTTCAGGCTTTGCTGCTTTGATTCCTGATATTTAAATTCTCCAATTTATTGACTGTGTTTCTACAGGTGCTGTTCGCTCTAAACCAAACTCTGCTGCAACATGAAAGCCTCCGAGCGGGTAGTTTGCAGGCCCCATATACCACTGAAGATCTCATCAAACATTATAACTGTGGAGACCTGAATGCTGTCATATTCAACCATGACACTTCCCAGGTAGGCAAAGTTTTGCAGATGAGCCAGTTAATTGACAACAAATCAGCAAATAGCAATGTCCTGGTTAACATTTAACGCTCCATCTCCACTTTCCCTCTTCCTTTTGATGTCCTCTGTTTTCTTATATTTTCATTTACCTGGTGGGAGAGTGAGGTTTCTTTTCTATTGCTTGGGCTCTGGGGAATCACAGAATCATTTAGGTTACAAAAGGCCTTTATGATCATCAACTCTAACCATTAACCTGGCACTGCCAAGTCCACCTCTAAACCATGTCCTTAAGCAACACATCTGTTTGTCTTTTAAATACCTCCAGGGATGGCAATTCAACCACCACTGTGGGCAGCCTGTTCCAATGCTTGACATCCCATTTGGTGAAGAAATTGTTCCTAATATCCAATCTAAACCTCCACTTGCACAACTTGAGTCCATTTCCTCTTGTCCTATCATTTGTAACTTGGAACAAGGAAGGGACTGCCTGGAAAGCTTTCTGAGGAATGTGCTTGAAAATAAGTTAATATGGATGTTTGTGGGGCTGTTGAATGTAGTCTCTTCATTAAGGGCATAAAAAAAAGACTTCGTAATATTTGAGCTTATATATGTAGAGGAAGTGAACTTTATGTAAATAGTCTATAAAGTAAATAACTTCTCAAACATGTCATAATTCAATGATTTCGTATGTGTCTCAGGCAGCCCTTCAGTCTCTGTTTATCTTAGTTATCCAGTGCTATTAAAAACTCTCAATGGAGCAGAAATCTGCTTTCCAGACCAGTTTGATAGTTCACAGCAAGCTCCGAGATTCTCATTTAATACATAAGTTACTCTTTCTCCTTTCCTGTTGGAGAAACTTGGTCCTTGGATGTCTCCTATCGCATTTTTTGTTACATTTTCCCATGTTCCTATCTCAGGTGCAGTGACTTACTTGGAGGGGACCTGTATGAACTTTGGCAGTTTGGACAATCAAAGTCCTTAAATTCTGGACAGATGGTCATCATCCTTCTTCTCCCTATCTGGTTATCATTTTCAAACAGTAGAAAGTGTGGTTGATGGTAATGAATGGGATAAAAACCTTTTGCTGTTCCAGTTAACACAGTCTTAGAAAATGAAGCATTGTTTTAGCATGACTAATGAAGCCATAATGGAATAGTAAATGTGGCAGTGCTGAAACAGAAGTTTGTGCAATACTAAAGCTGCTAGAGGGTGCGAGTTGAATCTTTAGAGAACTGGAGGATCTTGGAGAAATCAATGGTCTTAACTATCCCTGCAGTGTTGAGGCACAGCACTCAAGGTAACACATAATGGCAAACTGAAGCACCTCTCCTATGGAGACAAGCTGAGAGAGCTGGGGTTGTTCAGCCTGGAGAAGAGAAGGCTCTGGGGATACCTTAGAGCAGCTTTCAGTACTTGGAAAAGGGTACAAGAAATCTGGAGAGGGACCTTTTACAAGGGCATGTGGTGACAGGACAAGGGGAAATAGCCTTAAACTGAAGGAGGGTAGATTTAAGGAGATCAGATATGAGGAAGAAGTTTTTTACTTTAAGTGCGGTGACATACTGTCACAGGTTGTCCAGAGAAGCTGTGGCTGCCCCATCCCTGGCAGCGTTCAAGGCCAGGTTGGATGGGGCTTGGAGCAACCTGCTGCTGTGGCAGGGGATTAGAACTGGATGAGCTTTAAGGTCCCTGGCATCTGGATGTTCTGTGTCATCTTCTAATCTCTGTTTGTGTATTTTCTCCCACAATAAAGTCTTTGTCCTTAAGACAAGTTGTGGTCATTCACACTGGTTGCATTGACTCACAGACATCTGTGATTTGTTGACACAATGTCCTGTAACAGACCTGTGGGTTAGACTTGAGAGGAACAGAGTGCTGTAAAAACTTCTTTATCCCTGCAAATTGTTGGATCAAATGTGAGTTTAAAATCAGTGTTAAAGAAAGAAGCAAGCAGCCAACAACCAGTCTGAGTTCAAGCACTGGTGTTAGTCACAGTCCTGGAGTGCACACAGTTGATAGAGATTATAACACTTACAGGCCATGCAAAATTAAAATCCCTATATGTATACTGGTCCCTGCAGAACTCTAAATGTTGTGGAGTACTTTCCTCTCATAGGTTGTTGTTTTTAATTTGGGTAAAGAGGGTTTTTGTTTCATAGTGTTTTCATAAACCGGCTTTGCACCATTTATTTTAATTGCAGACAGAACAAAATAGAAAATTAAAACCTAAATAAACTCCCCATTCAGGTCAACTTTTGCCAGTTGTGATAATTCAAAAGTTTATTCTGTGTGGTTTTGCAAGGATAATAGACCCTCTCTGCCATAGAAAGTTTTTGCCATTTGGTTACCAAATTAGACTAGCATGGCTTAAATATTACGCATGAAGCATCCCCCGTGGGATCTTTCTTGAGACATTAAATGTAGGCACAGAGATTTGTCATGTGCTGAGAGTGTACTGAATGTCTCATCAGGTGACAACAAGTGATGGGCCTTCAAGTGCAGAAAAACTGTAAATATCCCAAATGAGATACATCATCACTTATACTTCAGGGCAGGTACCCATGGCCATCAGCCTTGGGAGAGAAGAGTGTCACAGTGTTTCTAGAAGGTGTGCCCATCCTTCTGTGATACCTGTCTGCTGGCCCAGCTCTTTCAGAGGGTCTGGTAAGTCCTTGGAGCTGGTACCATTAATGCAACTTTGAAATATCGAATAGGAAGGAACAGAATATTGGGACTGGAGTTGCTTGACTCAGCACTTAATGTGAACAGTGGAGGGCAGGAATTCAGCTCTGTCCGATGTATCCAGGGGACATGGAGAAGGCTTCTGCTCTCACTCTTTGAGGATTCATGTGGGGGCTGTTTATAAGGTTATTAGTGCCTGCTTGTCCCTGGAAGATCAAACGGGAGCTGCAGAATAAAGGTGAACTTGCCCATCAGTTGCCTCAGTTCCAAGCCACTGTTTTAGGTCACTGTAAGGAACTGTGAAGTAGCTGAGAAAGTCTAACATTACTGCAGGATAGTAGTGGTAGGGAGTATTTATTTGGTGCAGTAACTTCCGAAATTCCTCTAGCCTGAATCTTGGGAAACGGAGCGTCTTCAGTAGTTGTCTGCAAGATACTGAGATGCCTTTAGAGCAAAATTCATCCTGGAGTGGAAAAAAGGACCAGAAGTAGAAATATTGAATCTGTAGACTCAAGGAGTTATGGATGAGTTTCTTGAGCCTCTTACTCCTCCCCAGGGGAATTTGGGAAACACACAGTTTGTCATCACCAGTCTTCTTGACTCCTGCAGTGTTTGGGAGAAGAGGACAGAATCCTTCTGGAACCAAGTCTTCTAGTGCCAGGGTTGTTTCCCTGCACTGGGAGGAAAGTGCAGGGAAGGTTATTTCTAAGACCAAAGCAGGACCTTGGTCAGAGAGCAACT
The DNA here is from genome assembly GCA_025447955.1 of Psilopsiagon aurifrons. Classification (NCBI taxonomy): domain Eukaryota; kingdom Metazoa; phylum Chordata; class Aves; order Psittaciformes; family Psittacidae; genus Psilopsiagon; species Psilopsiagon aurifrons. Next base: position 25,459 of record JAOEHY010030860.1, read on the forward strand.
CCTTTGGCACCCAGGGACGGGGACAGGACCTTCCCAGGGAGATGCTGATGCCTTGGGGTTGGGAAGCCCAGCTTAGCCAGCATAAGGTGCCTGAAATGGAGGAATGTGAGCAGGGCCCCAAATTCCTGATGTTTTCCTGTCTTGGAGCCATCAGCATTGATGACAGTGAGGACTAAATCCTCAGTTTCAGGGGTGTTTTAGCGCTTTTTGAGTCTTAATTAAGAGCAGTGAAAGGAGAAACACCTCTATTTTCTTGTGGTTATATGACATTCCTCATTCCTTTCTCTCTCTTTCTTCTTAAATCTTGTTTGCAAGCACCAGTTTTCCCGAACGCATAAATCCTCATTTAAACTCAGTAAAATTTTAAGGGGCTGAGTTTATTCAGTTAGACCATGACCCAAAAGGGAGTAGGAAACATCTCTCCTTCTACAGCTTTCTGCAAACACTTCATTCTCTTGTGACTTTTGTAATCAAGAGGCTTATGTTGGAGTTTCTGGGCAAGGAGTCAAAATGATATAGAAGAAAAGTATTCAAGTTAAAGATAGGACAGGCATATTTTCTGCTCTTTCTTCACATTATTTTCCCCTCAAAGAAGTCAATTTCTTTGTCTCCTTTTGAAACAAGTTCCTTACAAGCAAATCCCCATTGGATCAGATCACTAGCTTTAACTTCTGTATTGTGTGTGACGCTCTCACAGGGGAATTGAGGTCAGCATGTCCAGATGCGTTAAAATGTAAAAGATCTTTCAGGGCAAACTTAGTAAGTTATCTACCTCTAAAGGATACTTTTTCTTACCTGAGACACTGCTGAATGACCTGAAGCCTTGGTGGAAGAAAAATAGGGTGCAGGACAATTTATCATGTTCTCTAAATCTTTATATTGGTCTTTCTTTGAACAGAAACATCTGGGGTTTGGGTTCAGCGGTACCTTGCGCCAGTTACAATCTTGTGGTTGGTTTAGAGTTGTTCATTTGTTTAAGGACAATTCTGTAAAGCAGATTCATCTTTACCAGCATAGAATTAGCTGGTTCTGTGTTTCCTTGTATTCCTATATATGTTTTATTAAGAGGAAGACCAAAAAGCCAACGCTGAGACACTTCAAATTCTCCCAAAAACTATACCTGTTGTCTCCAGCTATTGTTTTTACTCTTCTGTCCTCAGCCATGCTCCTGACTTGAGGAGAGGTTCCTATCCCAGAAGATGGTTTCTCCTCTCTCATTACTTACCTGCCATATCAGAGGCTTGCAGCTGCACTGCTTACTTTACAAGCAGGTTTCTTCAAGACAGTTTCTCCTGGTTGCATACTTGTTATTTGCCTGTCCCATAGAGTGTAAACAGTATGGTGCAAGAGTCATACCCGCCACTTTGAAAGCATCTTTCATCTAAAGAGGCCTTATGGCTTCTGTGTTAGACTGTATTGAAAGCCCGTTGAAATACTGGAGGATATTATTCTCCGCAGGCTTTGTATGAGTCCAAATGGGCCCAGCTATCGTTGGATATCAAAATGAAGATATCAAGTGAGGCCAGTAACTGACATAGTTTGTGGGACTTATGCTCACCTGAGTATAATCATCTTCTTGTTGCCAGGAGAGGAAGGGTATGGCTTCATCCTGCACAGAAAAGCAAGGTATTCAGTGAAGTTGCTTGGTGATCACCGCAGCCTGCAGACATGTCTCAACCCTTTTCACTTACTTAGGGATTACTGTGCCATCTTCTTCAACCTCTGTTCATTAGAAGCAACTGAGCTTCTTACATAACTTGGTAGAACAATTTCACCATATCTTGAGTTGCTTCCGCAGTTCAAAATCCCATGGATTCATGTGGATGTACAGTGTTTAGGTGGTGCCTGTTGCCTTCTGAAAAGCATATGATAGTCCTCATAACACAGCATTAAAGATCCATATACTAACTTCATGTCAGTAGTCAGCTTCTCTAAACTAAAGAAGAAAAAGGTTAATGTCTCACTTCACAATGCACTTGCTGTTTATAAATTGCCAAGTTGTGTTATGTACCCCTTCAAAATGTTACCATCCTGCATTCAAACAAGTCCTTTAAGATTTAAGGGTCCTGATAATTCTAATTACATCATTAACTTGCCTTGTTCTCATTCTGGATAAAATACAACTGGATTTCTATCTCACTTCTCAAATCAATCAAAACTATCTGTGGAATGGCTTAGCTTCAATAACTGCAGAAACACACAGCTGAGACCATTAGGTAGAGTGTTGAACGACAAGCAGACCTAATTTGTCCAAGGAATGGAGTTTTATCTAGGGCAAAGAAAGATAAATCCATGAACTGAAGGCACAGCTATTGTAATGCAACGTTTTGGAAGAATCTTATCATTTTCAGCTCTAACAAAGTGCAGGCGAACTGGCACAGGCTCTTGTTCTTCCAGGGAAAATGATTATAGGCTTTCCAGTGAAGCAAGTGCAAGGTTGTCCCAGGCGCCAAGGAAGGCAGTCCCAAGAGTTTCTCATTCTGGATCCAGGAAAAGGGTCATTAACGCTCCCAGAAGTGTCTGTTAACATGACATTGATAGCAGTCCTGATGCTGCCTGGGTGTTTGGCAATACGTTTACTCATCACTGCTTATGCCCCCTTGCCTCCCACCTTCTCTTCTTTGGGCTGTAGTACAGGATGCTGCTGTTGCCTTTCCATAGTTCACAAGAGTTCCTGATCTGTTGCGGTGGGATCATACTTTCTTTCCACTTGCATTTGAGTTACAGCTTTGTGCCTTGGTATACTGTGAGCATTTGGAAGTAAAAAAACAGAAGTGCAGCCAAAATTTTCAGAGTCTAATTTTCATATTATGTCAGAACAGGATTCCAGATTGGAGCAATATTGTATTTTGGCTTATGTGTTCCAGAAAATTGGTTACAGATCCATATAGTGAGAGTTAAGTCTACTTGTTGATGAGAGTGCTGGGGAAAGCACTGCAGAGATTATTTCTTTATTAATAATCTGAAACATGCTCAGATAATTTCCATGCTACAGGTTTTGAAAATAGGTTCTTGCTTGAAACTTTTTATTACTTGCTTTCATTTAGAGTTCTCTTACCTTGGAAGTTCCTTCCTTCCTCTTTCCAGCTTCCATGGAGAAAGCGATGGGAGAGGAGAGAAAGTCAGAGAGAAATTGGAACAAGGCATTTAAAGGCAGAGATTTTTCTTTCAGAGACTGCTGTGTTATTAGAAAAGGAACGTGTTCACCTCAGAAAAGGTCTGATTTACATTAAAAACATTGAAGGATTGTTGACTACCTGTATTTATTAGTGAGGGAATAAACTATAAAAGAGTATGAAGGAGTGATTGGTAAAAACATTTGGAGTTCAAGATAGTAGCATGCTGCTTTCTGTGCGTTGCTGTATGCTTGTTGTAAAGCATTTACTGTCCCTGAGCCGGTTTATGAAGTGTTTCTTGGAAAGATTTGTGCAAGAGAAATGAAAAAGACTTGTTAGTTTTTTAAACAGTATCTTGTGTGTTCAGTGTACAAAATGCTTTTCCTCCCTTTGTTTTATCCAGAAGATGTGTTTATCACCTCATTGTGAGAGGGAGGGGGGAAAAAAATGGAGCAAGGAGGCACTTCGATTGTCCTGGCTGATTTGTCAGGATTAGGATTAGGCATTACCTGAAAAGACTCTGTTCTTTGGTGCTCCTTGACACAACATTTCTTGGACTGACACTATTATTTTGCATTACTGTAGATCAGATTCTCTGGTGTAAACTGTGCTCTCTGATGGTGATTTCAGACCTGGATCTTCTCTTCTCTGGGAGAGCTCATTACTGATACAGACAAGGTTTATGCAGGTTTATACCAGCTTAGATGCAAAGAAAGCAGTTTCAGAGATAACTTGTCTTTATTTCACTGGCTTATTTTGAATTATTCCTTAGTTTTCTCCTGGCTGGTCCCTCTTCCATTTCTAGAAGCTTTCTTGGAGATATTCTGCATCTTTATGTGCTATACTAGACCACTCAAACCTCACCACCTTAAACAGAACTGAAAGTCAGCATGCCAGATGCCAGCATGCATAAAAAACTTAGGCTGGTTGGATTGGAAGTAGCCTGAAGTTTTGCTAGGGGAGAGCAGGGCCATCTCTGCACAGCAGTGCCTTATGGTGTCAGCTCCGGAGGTCTATCTCCAGCCCAGCTGCTGTTGTATTATTAACCAGCTTTTTGCTCCTTGCTAAGCTTGTGTGATGTTTTGCAAACCATATCTCTGGGATCACACTTGCCTTGGGTTAAAATTGTACTGCGGTCTTCACATAAACATTCAGGCTTTCCCTAGAATCTTTCTAAACAGGGATGGGAAGAAACTCATTGAAAAGCCCTGAACAATATATACTCAAGGCAACCAAACCTGAGTCTGTACCCGCTACTGGCCAGCTGTTCCCTCACAGCGTAACAGAAGACAAAATGAAAAATACCTTTGGAGAAAGAATTCCAATGCTTTAATAAACCAACCCCAAACCCAAACCTTCTGGCCCCAGATTTTTCACTTTATTGCCCTGCTTTGCCCTTTGATCAGTATCTTTACTCGGGTGTCATGGCAATATAATAGGTGATGGTTTTAGTGTCAGGACAGAAAAAAAAGAATACTCTTTGTCGAAGGAAACAAAGCATTTGGAAGGGAAATAGAAAAACTTGAACTTTTCCATATGTTTGCAAGCTCATGAAAGATGGAAAAAAAATATCCCAACGTTAAAGGAGTTTTAAATGAAGCAGGAATATCATTAGGTAGTTCAGATTTACCCTCCCCACTGAAACCAAACCCTCTATTTGCATACACTGCAGGCTTGTCATCCTTATTCAATTAATGAACAGGTCGCTGTAATCTAGTCCTAAATATACGCTGCATAGTTGAGGGAAGCTTACAGAAAGGGGTCCGGGATCATTGTTCTGACTGTGTTTTGTTAAGACTTCTTTAATCAAAACACTCATTCAGATAGAGAGGCCGGCTGCATATTTTGGCATCGCTACCAAGGGGAGCAGAGACGGGGTGAGGAGGGAGAGGAGGCCTTGGGGAGGGGTTGGTGTTGCTTGCTTCTTCTTTTGTTTCTTTTATTCTGTGTGCTTGGAAAGCAAGGATTTACTTGGTGTGGCAAAACAAATAAACATAAATGGAGGTCATGACTTCACAGGGATTTGGTGAAAGTCTTTTCAACAGGGATAGAACCATCGCCCCCCATGCTGTTGGAGATGCACAGCCCATCCTTGTGGCCCTTCTGCTTGTTTTTCCCCACCTTTTCCTTGTTTTGAACATGCTTTCCTTCAACCCAAATGTACGAGAAGATGAAACTAGGCAGGGCACACATCTATCATTTGGCTGGGTGCTGCAGCAGCAGGATGGATTTGGAGCCCCTCTGAAGGGTATATCAATGCAGTTGTGGTGGGGAGTGAAGCTGCAGAGACACAGGGCTCTAGGGATTGCAGCCCACCCTTCCTTCAGGCAAGTTTACACTCAAGCCAGCAATGATCCTGCAGTTTTTGAGCCACCTTGCAGAGTTGTTCTTGAGAAGTATTGTGTACTATCCATAGGGACTTCACCAAGCTGACAGCCCTTTTTCCCCGCTCCACATCTTCTCTTATTTGTAATTCTCCTCCATTTACACATTTAGATGCTTGTAGACCTGAGTTAGCCAATTTGAAACTCATTTTCAGGGACCTCAGCTTTCACACTGAAGTTACCATGCCAGGCTAAATAGGTGCCCAAGCTAATTTTATATCAGGTGGGCCAATTACAGAAATCTTGCTGGCATGAACTGTATTTGCAATGTATTTGCCACATATATGGATCCTGAAAAGTGATGTGGGTGGGCAGGGGTTAGCCAGAAGTGGTTCTCTAGAGCGGGTCCTAAGAAATGTGCTTGTTCTTAGACTGGCTGTCTTGGTACTCTCCGTCTTTAACAGTACAGCGTAGCTCAGTGAAAAGGAGTCCTCAGCCTTTAGCTCAGAGAAGATTAGATGTACCTAAGCAGAACAGAAATGCTGGAAGCTGCAGCAATGGATCCCAGTTGCAATGACTTGAAGCTGGAAAATGAAGCCTCACTCTGGTGAACTCCCAGTTTGCAAAACTGCACTATTCACCAAGGGAGAGCTGCCTGTCCTTTTGCCTTGCAGTTTTTCAGGGCTGTTCCTTGGTTTTGGAGGTTTGGGACACTACAGACTCCTGCTAAACCAAGGGATATAATGGAAAATCAGTGCTCAAAACTGGCCTCTGACTGCATGGAGAGCTCTCTTTGGGGAACTGCATGAGCACAGACTGGTGATGAGAAGCTTTCTTGAGTTCAAATCAGTCTGAGTCCATACCTGAGTTTGGTGTCAGAGTATGGTTCTAATAATCCATTTTAGCAGCCCAAAATCCACCAAATTGACTTCCATATCCTGAGTATGATGTGCTGGTTGTACTTCTGATATGTTCTCAACCTCCATCTTGGATAGGTGTTTGCCCTGGGAGAGGAGTGGTGGAACTGACTTACCCAGAGGATTGAAGACTTCTTTTGCAGTCCACTCAGGCTTCTAATGTATTACTTTAAATTTTGATGCTTAAAGAAAGCCATAATGGATTAATCACAACACGCTTTGTCTGGACAGCATTTTGAGGAGCTCTTTCCTGGTCTCCTTTTTCCTGGACCTGGAAGCTCATTTCTTGGCAGCTGACAACTTTGGGCTTTGGGCTAAATCATATTAACACAGCCACTCCCTTGACTGTTGAAGTCTCCATCAGGATGGAAGCTCAGGAGTACTAGAAGAAAACCAGTCGAGTCAGCAGCAGCCACATCCTCCTTGTGGAGATGCTTGTTCTCGCAGCCCATTCACTTTACACTATTTGAATCCTTCATATCAGGCTCAGTAAGTGGATATGGCTCTCCAGATGCCAGAAGGGTCCATAAATCAGAGGGAAACAGGTGTCTTCCAAGTGCCGAGCAGTATATTTTGCATCAGTGCAGTAAAAAACGCAATGCCCTGTCAAGGCTGGATAACAGGAGGGTATCCTCCCTTCATAAGCGAATGATAACTGGAGCTCAGATGTCAGCCTCTGACCCAAGAGGGGCTGGTGTGAATTTAGGGCCGTTCGGTTTATTGGAGGAGCCAGCAGGTTTCAGGATGCTGCTCTGGCTCCCTGGCAGCCCCCCTAAGCTGTGCTGTCAGCTCTGGAGATCCTTATCTTGAGTAGTGCAGTCAACCGCATGAAAGTTCCTGACCCGTGTGGTGCAGGGAAAATCCTTCAAACCAGGATCCTTTACTTGTCTTCAGGCCCTGCCCACGTAAAGCTCATAAACTAGAAGATTAATAAAGAGAACCCAATCTTTATCGTGCTTAGGAACAAAAATTAATGTATTTGGAGTGATGCGGGAACAACTCCCTGCAAACAACTGGATATAAGGATTACTAGCGTGGAGGCTGAGCCCTCCTGCCAAGGAAAGATGGATGGTTTTGTACTGAGGCGCTGGACTGGAACTCAGGAAGCTGGTGGCCAGCTCTCCACATTGCCATAGATGTCCCTGGTAAATCTGGGAGTGCCTCCTCCTGTTTTCTCTATTTAGCCTGGGAATTGTGTGAGGAGAAGTAAGGCATTTTTTATTATTGAGATTCCATTGCAAAGATTAGTGATGATACTGTACTTGCAGCAGTCTGGAGTTTGGACTTTGCACAGGAGTGAGGCTGGAAAGCAATTAGGTAGCTGCTGATTAGGAGACAGTGGGAGAGAGGAGTCTCAGAAGCCAAGATCGTTAACCAAGACATAGGAAGATAACGGCAGGAAAGTTTTCAGGATCACTGTATTTTCCATGTCAGGGGTTGGAATTCCATTTCCCTGTCTAAGCTTCCTCTTCTCCACCTGCAGATAGACTTATGATTGAAGACCGCCATTGCTTGCACACAGACAAGAAAGAGCGCGCAGCCTTTGTTCACATGTTGGTAGTATTAGTTTTCCATTGACATAATCTTACAATTTGAATGCACATTCCAGAAGTAGGCTATCATCACTGGAACAGAACAAGGGTAGAAGAGGTTGTCAGAGGATCAGGAAATGCAGTGTACAGGAGTAGGAACGATGAACACTATTCCTCCACATCTGATTGTGATTTGATACTGGACTGAATCTAGGGCAGTTCCACTGTAGCCAATAAATCCAAAGAAGGAAAAAAAGAGATAACCAAATTTGATGGTTCTTTTATGTGTCTAAAGAAATTGTTTGCAGATAGATATTCACAACCCTGGCACTGTGCCTCTGCCCAGAAGGTTTGTCCAAATATTAAAACCTAGTAAATAAGAAAATGTACTTAAGTGCAGTCCTGTGTTCATGAATTTTCAGCTAACTTTGGCAGTAAGCCCTAAATGTGATAAAAGACTCTGCACCAATATATTTGGCTTTTCTCTGCTTGCCTTTTTTTCAGTTCTTTGTCTCTATAGACAGAGCTGACAGCACAGCAGAGATCTTGAGATACAGCTGATGCATTTTTCTAAGCTAAAGTATGTTGTTAGGTCTTTTGCTAATGATTGCAGCAAATTCCCAACCTCCTTCCACAAAGTATCTGTGGGAAGAGAGCCTACCACTGAGCATCTTAGGCTTTAGATCTTCCTTTGGGTCCTTCACCAGCAAGATTCAGCCAGTGCCTTGTATGTAACATTGGGTCGGAAAGTATTGCTGTCCCCATTTTACAGATGGACTTTTGAGGGACGGGAGGAATAAAGCCAAATGCTTCAAAGATACTTAGTGGAGGTTAAGTGCCGAGTTTCCTTTGAAGGTCTAAACCCAAATGATATGCTTGTGATCATGCAAGAGATTTGTATCACCCATGGGAACACAACCATTTTTTCAGGGTAGTGTCATAACCGCTTCATGATCCTTTCTTTTTCTTCTTCCTAAAGCTCCAGCTGACTTCAAATGTGAAGAATTACAGCCTGCATCCCACAGCACTGTGAGCTTGGATGTGTGTGCACAGCTTTACCCACACATATATTTCAGCAGGGATACTGACTCAAGTAAAATTACACAGGCAGTGTGGAGGGAGAGAAATTTCTGCAAGGCTGGGACTTCTTTTTTGTCCTCATATTCTCTTCCTTTACCCTCAAAATCTTGAATAAGAAAGGCAGAGTGTACCTAATGACTGGGTCTGGGGTCCATCTATGCTGTCCATAGGAGAATTGTAACCCAAAGTAAGTATGAATAGAAAAAAAGAAAGAGTTCTAACTCATTGAGTTGAAACATTCTTTCTTTTGAACACATCTGAATGAAATATATTACTGAGTTTCTGTGGGAAATGTGTAGCATGTGTGTGTATTCTGTATATGTATATGTGCATATATATATATGTTGGTTGGATTCTCAGAAAACTGAGTGGCTTGCAGAGATTGGACAGAAAGAATCATTTCTCTCTTGTCATGTGTATCTGCTATACAGTGATTACACACTCCAGGTGATGGGTTGCACTGTTTTACTGCTGATCCAACTGCTGCTGCTACATGGACAGCAAAATTAGACATTAGGATTATTCAACAGTCACATCATCCACCCCACTATACAATTAAATACCAGTAGCAGTATTCAGCTATTACCAGGAGGTCAGTCTCTCACCCATTGGCACAGCAAATGCCTCATCAATTCACTGTCAGTTCAAAACAGCAAATACCTATAATTGAAATGTTAAAATTAATTCTTAAAGTGAATGGAAACAAAAATGCTTGCTAAAGGGAAGGCACATCCCTTTGGTGCATTCTTTAGCCCATCCTTTTAAAAGAACTGGTTTCCTTTTTCAGTCAAAACCCCAACAAACTCAAATTCTGGCTGCAGTTAATGGCTTCCTAATTGTGTGTAACTGTTTCTTGACTTCCTGATCCCTGTCTGGTGGTTAGAAATCCAAAGGGTTTCCTGAATCAACAGGAGCAGCTGCCTCCTTGAAGCCAGGCATGGTGTATGTCACTGACTGTGGAAAGGAACTGCAATACAGGGAGGAAGGAGGTGATTAATGGGGCCAGTGTCATAGCTCAGAATGTGGTTGCACTACTGTGTAAGGGCATACTTACTTCAGTCATTTATCTTCTGTCCTCTGCCACACACATGCAGAAACATACATGCATGTTTTATTTTTGACAACCATGGAAATACAGGAATGCACAAGGTGCATCAGGACCTGTAGCTTATGGTGTGCCTCCAGAGGTGATGCCTTCCTTCATCTTGTTTCTTGGACAAGATTGAGAAATGTTGACAAAACCCAGTCCTTGGCTTTAAATTTATCTCTCAGCCACTGGAAAACTCTTTCTCAGAGAAGGGAAGGAAAAAAGGAAGGGGAAAAAAGGCAAGTAAATGGCTCCATTTTGTGCATTTTAGGTTAGATAAAGATGAGGAACACATTGGATGCGGATGTATTATTGCAAGTGATGGAGTTGCACAAGCTGAAGAAAGGTGCTTTCATTCTTGGCAAAGACCCGCTTAGTCAGTCTGATCACAGCTTCTGTCCTCGGTATATCTAGTCCCACAGCATTAGAGTTTTCCCCTGGTTGGAATGGGATGCGCAAAGTCATTCGATCCCCAGAATTGCTGCTCCTGCTTTGTGTAAGAGCAGGTTGTCCCCACAGGCTGTGCCATACTTTGCTTTCCTCAAAGCATCTCAGGTGATTTAAGGCCAGGCCTCATCAAATCCCAGCCTTCACTTCCCTTCAGCCAAAAGCAGGGAAAAAGAGACTTTCTCTTATGTGGGTGTTGATGTTCCCTAAAACTTTCATCTTCCATTTCCATTTCTGAAGGTTGCTCTGACTCCTGTCCTCTTAATCAGAGCTATTGCTAGTCTGTCTATTATAGCTCATTCCTGGGTTCGCTGTCCTGGCTCAAGCTGTCCCTGGAGTTTCAACCTTTCTTCTGTGCTTGTGAACATCTCTCCTCACAAAAACCGGGACTGGAGGAACAGTTCTTGTGGAAATTCCTTCTTTGGAATGTGCCTGGTATTTCTGTGTTGCAATGCACAGTTTTCTCTGGCACGATGTAATAATATCTAAAGCTGCAAGAAAAATGAGGGGGTTTACTCTGTTTACATCTTCATCTATCTGGATTTGCTAACCTTCCCTAGTTTTTTAACTGTTACGTTATTAAAATGGAGCATGTAAAAGCCAAATCTTGCAGCCTTTACTCAAGTGCATGATGACCTTGTCTGAGGACAGATTACAGAATTTGGTCTGGTATTAAATAGTCAGTGAGCTGTGTTGAACAAGGTGTAATGTTCAGCAATATCCAAATGAAGAGTTTGGTAACTCATCCAAAATATAACACCTAAAACTACATTCTGTTGAAGGAATAAGAAAGAAAAAAGGTTCATATTGGTGACTTCTTCCTTTGTTTCTCACAAGCTCTAGTGATTGGGTTTTTTGTATGATAGTGATGCTCAGGTGGTTTAAATAAGGCTGGATTAAAAGCACCAGTGTTTTGGGAATTACTTAACCACTGTCACCTGAACTACATTCCCTCTCCATTTCAGGTACCTAACTTCATCAACACAACACTCCCACCACATGAGCAGGTGACAGCTCAGGAGATAGACAGTTACTTCAGACAGGAGCTCATCTACAAGAGGAATGAGAGAATGGGGAAGAGAGTGATGGCGCTTTTAAGGGAGAATACAGATAAGAGCTTCTTCTTTGCCTTTGGAGCAGGTAAAGCATGACTTTTTCTATTTTATGTGGTTGTTGTGATTGGAAGCGCTCTGAATGCTTCAAGATATTTGTCTCTGGTCTTGTGGAGAGGTTTCTTTGTGGGCTTCCCTTTGCAGCAGAAAGGTTTTTGTTTGTCTAAGCTTTCTTCTAAAAGACAGCAAGTTGATGTAGGAGGTAGATGTGGGTCCAGCCATGCTGTGGACGGGCATTGCTCCTTCGCTTTTCATCTAGCTGTAGAAATGTGAAGCTGTTGATGCTTTTCACACTGTTGTGTTTGTTGCCTTTGCAGCCCAACCTGTGGGCTGCTTCAGATATGCTCACACTGTGATTGTGTTTGTAGCTACAGTGTAGGAGGTAGTTGAAGTGCCTCTGACTTTGCAAGCCCTGGTTACTGAATGTGGTGACTGGGAGTGCAAACCTTGCTTTGGCATTCACATGTATGTGTGGCTCATGGTGCTGGCCTGAGGTTTCAAACCTTCTGGGGTTGCTGTAGTTACTGTTTCTTGATGGGTGACTTAGCTACTTTAGTGATGCGTCTGTACAGACGGGTGGTTTTGGACCTTGCACAAGTGTGTGAGTTATGTTTGTAGCTAAATACCAGAATGTTGACTCCTTAAGTAGAGATTCAATGTATCTTTGGCTGTTTAAATTCTCTCCATGACGTCTGCGGAACAAAGATGTCTATAGTACTAGTGTGAATCTGTGACAGTATGTGCTACTGTCCTCTCTTTCCCTTTTTAAATGTTTTTCCCTTTTGAGTAGAATTCACATTTTTGTGTCATTAAAGTATAAATAATAACTGTTCAGGCAGAGTCCTGAGCACCAGCTGAAGTGGATCTTTGAGCTCCCTCAACTTCAAGGCAGCCTGAGACTTGTGCTGAGAACCAATCTGCTCTTCCTGCTCCCTCTCCTTGACAATTTCTCATTCTTTGACAGAACTTTGCTTCTCATCCCATGTCTCTCACTATGAACTTTGGCAACAACTCACTTTTCCCTACTCACTTCAGTGGCAATTTTGATTAAAGGCTGCAGGGTTTAGCAGAGACATGCATTTTGATGTATTTATTTTTTGAGTGTATCCAGACTGAGTTTTCCCAAGCTTATTTAATCTCAAGCTTGCCTGATGTTTCTGTCCGAAGAGTTCTGTTTAACTGTTTTTACAGTAGGAAGATATATCATGGTGGTTCATAACTGGACAGGGCTTCATAAAAAAATAGCTTTTCTAATTCATGGAGTGAAGTTTATCAGAGATTATTGAACACAATGGTTTTAATTTAGTCTTCTGTTTTGAAAGTCCCTTGGTCAGTATATGATTGAGCACGGAGGGTAAACTGGACATCATTGCCCACTTGTCCTGCTTTGTACACACTTTTCCTAGGCATCAATTACAGACTGTGGCTTGCGACAGGATCTTGGACTAGATGGGTCACAAATCCAGTCCATTGCAGCTATTTGTCTCAGCTAATAACAGAAATGAAATTAAACAGACAGATACTAATTCTCTAGAAGGTGATATCTGAGTTGTGAGGTATTTGAGATTTCATTCCCCATCAGCCATTTTTGGTGATGTTGAAAACTTTTGTTGTTGCTGGGTTATTTCTATTTCCCAGCGCTGACTGTAGGAGAGCAGAACAGACACATGCAGCTGGGTTTATGGAAGACCAGGGCGCGGGAGATGCCAAAGAAAGCTTTTTTGGTTGGGTTCTTTGTTCCAGCATCCCGCTGGTGTTTCTCATTGAAGCAGGCCATCCCTGCAGGCCATATCACTTTGAGTACAATTAATTCCTCCTTTCTTTTCTGGGGTGTTTTTTGGGGGAATTTTTTATTATTCATGCATTAAATAGTGAGAAAATGATTAATTTTTCAACACCAAAACTTTTTTATGTGGCCAAAGAGCAAAGAAGTTCATTTTCACTTAGGATTCAGATGGAGTTTTTCTCCTGAAGGTTTTTTGTTGGGTTTTGGTTTTTTTTTTCCAACATTCTGAATTGTAAGAGTGGCTTTTATTGATCCATTTGTATTTTGCATTGTTATATCTACTACTTGAATTAGCCTGTTTAAGGAAAAGCACCTTGGAAAAACTTCCTGAAACTTAGTGCTATGGACTGGAGCTGCTGTGGGAGAGAATCCTACTTGCATGATGATTCTTTTGGACTCTGTGGCATCCTGTAACTCACACGTATAAATGGGTCTAAAGGGCTTGGGGAGAGGCTCCTACCCTGAAAACAGCCCTCCAGAGGCAGAGCCCTGCATGGTTCCTCTGGTGGTCTCCCCACCCAGTGCCATGGGTGGATAGTTCAGCAGTGTCTAACACTGAATTGCTATGATGTGCTTAAATTGCAGTCTGGTTTGGTTCAGCAAATCTGTCTCAGTAGCTGCAAGACATTTTTTAGACTCTACGCATGTACTTGCAGTCGTTTAGAACAACAACAAACAAGAGACATACACAGGTGTCACCAAGACCAAAAGCAATAGAAACTATGTCTGGCTTCACCTGTAAGGCAAGATGATGGGTATTCTTTTTTGGTGGTGTGGGAGCCCTGCACTACTGAGCAGGAGGATGCTGGTGCCTGTCAGCAGAAAGTCTGGTCAGTGCCATGGGTTTAGACTGGAGAAAATCCCTTCTGGGTTGAAATATGGTGGAGCCTGTAACAGAAGCTCTGTCCCTGTAACAGAAAATGTACTTTGCCATCAGAAAAACCATAGCTTCTCCAGTGTAAGCTGAATTCTCACCCAGCTGAAGGAGAATGCGTGGCTGTAGGTGGAGGGATATGTGGCAATTCCTCTCACCAGTTCTAAATAACCTTAATTAAAGGCAAGATCCCACACCCTGGTGTTGCCAGATCTGGCAGGTTAAGTCACCATTGGCAATTTCCCCACTGATTTCAGATGGAAGAGGATCAAGCCCAAGGAAGGTGCAAGACATAGAAACTGCATGGAAATCGGTGTGGAGTGCCGCTTGGGTGCAGCAGGAGTCCCACTGAGAAAAGCACCCCTGTTTTTCTGAGGAGTGCTTCTTTCCTAGTAGTGCCCATAGGGCTGATTGGAATGTGACAGGCAGATAATTTAGTTGCCTGTGCAACTCTACATGTTTACAGCCTGTGATACTATGCGTAGAATTTCTACCTTCTTCATCGTGCCTTGTTATTAAATAAAGGCTGACCAAAATCTTTCAGCTGGTAGGGTTTGGGATTTTTTTTGGTAGAAAATTGGGCATTTGGGGAAAGCAGAGTTTTTCTGTTTGCTTCTGAAAAAGCAAGTCCATTTCTTGCAGATGTTGATCAAAATCCCAAGTGATTGGGTGTCATTCTGCTCTGTAAAGTGGTGGTCCTGGTTAAGTTTTGCTATGTGCCATTTAGAGCTGAGCTGCAAAGGCCTTGTGGTGCATTGTATGAGAAGTTGAGAGTCTGGTCTGTAACTGAACACAAGACTGAGGGAACAGGCATTTGAGTATTCAAGCAAGCTGGGATAAAACTTTTAGATCTGCGAAGTGGAGCATTTTATACTGTTGGAAGATTTTGTTGTTGTTCCAGTCAGAAGTTTTAAAACAAACAAACAAAAAAAAATACACAATTCTAACTGGTGCTTTTCAGTTTTCTGTTGTTTTAAAATATAAAAAGTAGACTTTTCAATAGATTTCTTCCTTCCTCACCATCCATGGCATTGCTCACGATTTAAATGCATTGGAGCAGTTTGGACTTTTAATTTATTCCTTTATAAAACATATAGAAGTGAAAATAGCCATTTATTCTTTCTACTTTCATTTCTTTCTTCTTTCCAAGAAAAATAACGGGCTTTGGGTAAAGTGGGACCCAGCTCTGTGCATTTCATTCTTTTCTTGCCAGGGTTTACCGTATTCAGACTTAATGTGAAAATCTCACCATCCCTATAGTCACAGTAACTATACACTAGTAATGAAACAGCATTTATTGTTTGTGCAGTTAAATGTTATTCTTCAGGTAACAGGCATAGCAGTTTTTCCCTTTGAATGAATAAAAGTAGTTAAATAGAGCACTTCCAAGTGAAATTTGGGGAGTTGCTTGGGGTTTGGGTTTTGAAAAATCAGCCTGGATTGCTGGGAATTGTTGATCCGTAATAACAGTGAAGCACGTTAGACTTGATATATACAGGCAATTTATAAAGGTCCATTTACAGTTAAGAAAGAGAGGCGCAGCCAAGAGCACATGGGCTGTTAATAAGAGTGAATGTTTTGGCAACTAAGACTATACACATGAAGTCAATGTTTAAGAAAAAAAAAAATCACTCTAGCTTATTTCATTTTTATGGGCAAATAATTTTCAAGTAACACTTATGATAACAGATGGATAAATTTATGTCTGCAGTTAATTTCAACGATAATTTCCTTAGGATGTTTTACTTGCTTGCATTGCTTGCTTGCTTTCCTGTCAGTTTTGTAGCTGAGAGCTGAATTTACTGCTTCAGAAACTCGGATGCTACTCCAGTTTGTGATGTTTATTAGCAGCCAGATCAGTAGGCTTTAAGGCAGTGGGTTTGGTTATTTGAAATAAAAAAGACATCATGGAGAATTGACTTGGAATCCAAGTACCATAGCATCTCCCACAGGAAAACGGAGATCAGACTGTCTCTGGACCACAGTTGTGCAGTGAAGGAAATCACATTTCCCTGCTCCACCAGGTCCAGGCAGCCCCCTGTATCTGAGAGGTCAGAAGAGACCCAGACTATTGTCTGTGATGTAGTAAAAGCCAGGGCGGGCTGGTGACCACATCTCCTGGTGAAGTCAGTGTGTGTTAACAGGGGTTGATGAGTGTATGAGTCAGACCTCTCTCCCTCAACTGCGGGCTTAGGTGGCTGCTTGTTGATGGGTTAAATTTAAATTTCTGACATGATCTGCAAGGAAAAATAAGATAAAGGCTCTATTGTAGATGTCTGTGTGCTCCCATGCCCCCTCCCTGCAGGTGTCCAGTGCCAGGTTGGATGGAGTAAAAGTAAATTTTGATTGTTTCTATGCTCAGAACAGATTAATTCCCTCCTCATCTTGCAGTTTTCTCAGCTAGCTCTGGGCAGGCAGAGTCATCAGTAACGATTCTGATCGTAATAAATCAGACTGTTAATAGAATCATGGGTTGGAAGTGACTTTTAGAGCTCATCTAGTCCAACCTCCCAAGCAATAATGTTGCGTATTGTTTTGTGAGTGTTATTTGGTGGTTCTTCATAATGCGACTCAGAATGTCTTGCACTGTATTTTCACTGGGAAAGTGTGCAACTGTTCTGTAGGATGGAGTTGGTCTGGTAGCAAAGCGAGATTATAAGATCTCCTAGTCCTCAGCTCCAGGTCTTTCCCTTTTGCCGGTTCCTCAAAGGATTGCCAGCTGGGATTTCCACACCCATCATTTTAGATACTGCAGATACCAAAGAGAGGAACAGACTTGCCCTTTGCTTTCTGGAGTGTCTAGGAACTGAGAGACAACTCCAGGATTACTTCAGTCTTGTGTGGTCTTGAATCATCACTGAGATAAGCTTATTTTTTTTTTTTTCCTTTGAAAAGTAACGAGCATCTGGGGAGATACCGAGATGATGATGAACATGCTTCTTCCATGGCTAAAAGGTGATCACAGTAGAGATGGAACATGATAGCTGTTGAATTTGGGGAGATGAGGAGAGGTGGAGGTGGGATTTTTTTGTTGCTGGAAACTACTTTTTCTACCCAGTTTGTGCAAGGAAAGGAAGTGATGGATAGTATATGCAGTTTAAACTTGAGTAATTAAAATCCAGAGAGCCTTTGTGAAAGCCGTTAGCACCTGCCACCAGATCGGGCACTCAGGTTCACATGTTACTTGAAAGTGTTTTTTCAAAGGGGAAATGCCTGAGGCCACCATCCAAGGGCACACTGAGGGCTCCGGATTTACAGATGTTGAATATGCAAATAGGTGGCTTGCACTCCCAATGTGTGCAATGTTGTGTGCAAATCAGGCACAGAGATACACCCACTGTTGTGCTGCTAAGAATTAATTCAGACTGGCATCAGAAGTCCAGGATTGTGTGGTTCTTCCCCATTGCCATTCTTCGTCTTGAATTCTCTGTAGAACCCAAAAGAAATAGAGGATGACGGGGTGGGGGAAGGAAGGAAAAAGAAAGTGCAGGCTGGAATATAATGAGTCTTTTTCCCCCGGGACAGGCGTCCTGGTCCAGCACTGATTAGTGGTGCTACTGACATCACTAGTACAGTTCATCAGTGGGTTGTCTCAGTGGAGCAAGAAGTTGGCGACCAGGAGATTGAACTTGGCAAGCCTACAAAAGAGAAGAACAGGGTGAATTAACAGTTTGCAGATGCTAGAATTCCTTCTGCTCGTGTTTATTTGGGCATCCAGATGCTTATAGCGAGGTCGGCCTGGTTTTGCGTATGGATGACTTTTACCATTCGTTTTTAGGTTGAAGTATCACTTTGCTTTTAGAAATAAACTTGCATGCTAATTTTGACCAAAACCATGTAATTGATTCATTTAAAAGTCTGCGTTAAACAGGCAATGCCTGATTCTCTTTTCAGACACTCGGTTGTAAATCAGGAGATACTCCACTGGGGAAAAGCTGATTCCAAGTGCAAATCCAGTCTGTAGCCTTTTAGAGCAAAACAAAACAGAAAAAAAAATCAAAAGGGAACTTTTAAAATTTACATTGGTCTTGTATTATGTGGTGGTTTGGAAGGCCCTGAATATTTGCTTTTCACCTGGATCTTAAACCGGCAAAGATGCCTGAGTTAGGGAGGCCAAAATAAACCTGACTAGGCTACCCTATTGTGAAAAGGGATCTACTGTTCTAAAGGCTGATTCCTGTAATTCTAATTTAAGAAAAACTCCTTTTGTTGGTTGTATAAGCACAGCTCTCACCATTGCATAATGCTGTGCTATCTTGAGGCTGCTGTTACCTCAACGAACCAAGGAAACGGAGACAGTGCAAGTGAAAGAACAGATTTGTGTGACTGGATTTGCATTTCACTTTTCTTCTTCTGTGTCACCACTCAAACTGTTGAGGGAAGCGGACAAACCCTGAACTCTCCTTGGTGGTCTGGTGAAGAAGTCATTGTGCACAACAGGAGTCCTGCCTGGTCACTTCACACCATTGCTTTCATCATTGTTCTACTGAAGGAGGGTACAGACCCACATCCAGGCCTTTATGTTTGCTAGTTGCAGGTATTCAGGTAAATGTTAAAAGCAAATAAAATGGGCCTTGCAAATCACAGTGTGTGTGTTTACCATCTCTGGTGTAATTCCTCCAACGATGAATAGGGAAAGTTGCCTGTATGCAGTAGGATTTTTGTTTAAAGAAACATATACATTGATGTTAGCTCCTCTGGGTCCCTGACATTTTCATATTGTATTTATTATTACGCACATGCCAAGTTCTACTGTGTAAGGCTAATTCTGCCTGCCTGTTCTCAAAGAAAAGAAAGCTATATTGGCCCCTTCTGCCCTATAACATAGAGAATTTGGCAGTGCCCTTGCTGTATTTCTCTTCAACATTTAAGATGTAAAAATGTAGACATAATTCAGGAAATTTTGTCTTTTCAGAACTGCAAAGAATCACAAGAGATTTACACCCATGCTTAAGCACTCTGCTGAACAGGAATAGGCTTAAATGTGGGATGAAATACTCTTTCACCCACACACATATGCAAGAGCTTGCTGTGGATCTTCAGGCCACCCCGTAAGCTCTCAGGAGATGAGGCAGAGCTTCCATATAACTCTAGATTTCATAATGGGAGTGTTAAAATTAATATATGGATGCCAGACATCCATCATCACTTTCCATCCCTAAACTGGCTCATCAAAAGATTCTCAACTAGCTTTAATAGTGCTATTGGGAAGATTTTATAAGGGCAATGTGGAGAACCCAAAGACTGGCAGTGTTCCTCTTACACTGAGGTTTCTGTGGGATGCTTGTGTGGAAAGCAAACAGGATACAGATTGCAAAAGATCCAAGGATCCTGTCTTAGCTGGGATATCCTTATGTGCTACCTGTAACGATTTAGGTGTGTTCGCATCTGAATGTACTTCCAGTAACCCTGCTCTGTGGTGGTGTCCTAGTAGAGAAGGAAATTTGGCTAGCCAGTTTCCTTAAATTCAGAGCCTGTTGTGTTAGTATAAATCCTTCTGTAGTCTTTCACATCACTGTGTGTTCATGTTCCTTTCTGCTGCCTCTCCTGCCTGGGTGCTTACACCAATGAAGGAGCGTGAATGTCCCAAGGCATCCCAAACCACCATAGCTGTATCCCCTGCAGCTCCTCTGTCAGAATCTCAGGCTAATGGAGCAGGAGCTGGGAAGGGAATTTAGTGTAGGGGAAGGAACCAGTTTGCACTGTTTGTCGTGTTTGTCTCCTACAGGTTCAAACCATTTCTAACCAGTCTTGTGGCCAAGTTGAAGGAGGACTGCATGAGAAGAACCAGTGATCTTGATGCTCTTGAAGTCAGGGCATGACTGCTGGCTAGAGTTAGTTGTTTTGCAAAAATAGATGTAAAACTGAAAGTTTCTAAAAGCCTGGCTGTAATTTATGTGGATTTCTTGAGGATTTTTACTGGTATGGAAACTGGGACTGGAAATCTCATTAAACTGGGCGTTCTTGTGAAGGTTCCAGGTTTTCTTGGTCATGGTTATGCCAGGAATACCATGAGAGCAAACTGACTGAGAAAGGATTTATGGATTTGGAATCAGATCCTGTTCTCACTGAATTAATGGTAGATCTGCAACTGACATCAAGGTGACTGGCATGTGCACCTGGATGAGACATTTATTTGTCATTCCGATTCTTTAATCTACACTGCTGCTTTCACATTACTGAACAACATCAATACCCTCTTTATAAGCCTATTAAATCGTAGTTCCATTGTTGTTTTCTCTGGTAGATCAGAAGGGATGTGTCAAGGAAAAGAAATGTGTGTGCAATGTACTTCTGCCCAAAACCAATATTTAAATATGAGAAATGTAAAGTGAAGATAGAATTACTTAGAGACGCAGAAGGGAAATAATTAGTGCTCCAGCCCGCAAGAAGAGATGTCGTAAACTTTAGTTATTCACCTCTCTTAGACATTGAAAACACAAACTCTGCCACTGTTCAGCTATTTTATAGAGACCTGTAGAAAGTAACAGAGGTCTGTTGGACAAAATTGCTCTGGTAGTAACTAAAACTGGGCTCAAACCCAAGTCCAATAGCTGAGCTGCCATCTGAAATTGGAAAAAGTTTGGGTTCGTGAAGCCTGAATCTCTGCTCCCTTTCTGCTCTGTGCAGTAAACCTAATGAAACCATGAGTCTGGACTTTACTGATGGGGAGTGAGAAGTAACTCCAGTCCATGGAAAACACTGCTGTTTCAAATTAGTTTTTAAGAAGATTAGTAACAAAACTTGAAAATATGGGAATTCTAGCAAAAATAGAGAATATCGATGTGCTGGTACTGGGGTGCTGCTTTTGGTAACAGCTTCAGAGCTATGGCTGCTGGAAGCCTATAGGTGACTGGCTTGGAGGTAGGAAGTCCCATAAGTGTGGCTCTTGGTAGACAAGTTTGCTAAAGAGTTTGTGAACTGAAAAATGGCAAAATAGGTTTTCACAACTACCAGGCTTCACTTTGGTCTACTTCCAGGCAGGCAGGGGAGAGAGGAGGTGGGTGAATAAGCAGAAATTGGGATGAATATATCTTGGAACTTTGTTTTTCAAGAGATATTCAGTAAAACCTGCCAAATGATTTGGTCTCGATTAAGCTGTTATACATAAACTGAAAATTATTCTTCCAGAGAACTTTCAAGTGTGTTTTCAATCTAAACACAACATTTTGGTGGAGTTCAGTTTTGCATCTATCTCTGGCAGGAAAGTGAAATCTCCACCATTTTCCTAGAATGATGTTGCAGGCCTGAAACTTGTATCTGAAAGAAATAACTTGAGGATTTTTAGCGTTTTTCTCCACTTTATTATGGGAAATACCTGAAATACTGAGGTTTGCAAACTTTTGAAACTTGTATTTATACACTGAAGGTAAATGGAGAGAAAAATGCAATGCCACCACTGGGTTAACTCAGTATGAAATTCGGCACCAGTTTTCAGTGTTTATACAGAATTCACATTCACTTTGCGTTTTTCCTTGAGGTGTTTGAGGTACAGTGAAACTGCTGTGAGGTTCTTATCACTTAGCGATCTGGTCTGGTTCCAGTTGAAAACTTTGCAGTACCTCTCACTGGGAGGATTGGTTTAAAAGGAGCAGAAATCTGCCAAAGAAATAAAGACTTCATTATTGACATCAATGCTATTTTTAATCTGGTTTCCTAAGGAAATGAGGCTTAAGCAATCACAGTATTTGTGAGTGTGTGTGTGTAGGTGTGTGTGGATATGTCTTTTCCCCCTTGTAAATTTTTCATCTGTTGGCTGATTATAACCAAGCTTGATAAATGGTTAGAGCCTCCAAGGTAATAAGTTCTTGCATGCTTCATGGCAATCAGTGGTTGGGTAGGAGAAAAAAGAAAATCCTACTGCACATGCACTGACAGAGCACAGCACAGCTCAACTTTTATTAGATCTAAGAAAATCTCAATGGGAGAAGGAGGCGAGACATCTCCATAGACACTGCATTTTATTGGTTCCTTGGTGTGTGGGAAGATGGAGCACGTAGTACATATATCAGTCACATAAGTCATATATACATATATAAGTCATGACATGGTTTGAACAGAACAGTGACATTTAGAATTAATAGTTATTAACCAGAGTGTCTCAGGAGCCACATGCTGCCTCTGGACTGCCCTCTAATGAGGTGTTCATTCCCAAGGCCAGAGCAATATTGGGGCAGGTTTGTAAATGTGACCGGGGCATGGCTCCAGGACTCTCTATAAACCTAATGAGTCGTGGGCACTCAAACCGTGCAGCCTCACTATTGCTAATTGGCCAAGTGTACCATTAACCGTGCACCAAAATGTTCTTAAGTAGCCAAGGGTTGAAAAAAGCATCAGAAACCCCTTGGAGTCCAGGAGGCAGCCTGGGGCAGCATTCCTGTGTGCAGAGTTCAGAAATGCTTTTCCCAGAATGAAGGTCATTCCCTTGAGAGCTGAAACAGACCCATTGGCATTGAGAGCAAAATAAGAAACAAAGGAAAGAGTAAAACATTACCTGGAGGAAGACCATTTTGCAGCATCAGCTTATCACATGAGAGGATGGTTGTCCATTAGCAGTTGGCGAAGATGCTCAGAAAGCATAGTGATGAGGAGAGTACTTGAAACCTTTCCAGAGCAAAATACAGATGGGGATCAGAAAAGCCAAGACAGAGTTAGTTCTTAATTTTTATTAATTTTCATTTTACTTGAAAATGAAGATTATGTGTCTAGTATCTTGGTAACAGCGATAACTTGGAGTGGAGCTCTTCCCCCTTGAACTGTAGGTGTCTGAAAATTCAGTGCATCTTCTGTGTAAGATCATGGGGTAAGATCATTTCAAACCCCCAAAGGACAAATCCTCCCACTTATCTCAGATGCATATTTTAAAATGGAAGGAATCACCCTCTGGAGACATCTTTCCACTGACTACAGAGGAAACCTAGCAAACTGGCCTCCAGCAGATGCCTAACTTTCAGATGAGTAGGATTAATTGAACCTTGAGAGTAGGAGTCAAGAATTCAGGGTGTTTTGTCCTTACCTCTATCTGACCTTGAGCAAGCTGCTCAAGTGTAGTAAGAGCTCCCTGAGCAATGTTTTGCATTGCTGCCAATGGCAGCGCCTTTCTAGTCCTGAGGAGAACTTACAAGCAGAAGACTGACACAGGATTGCTTTCCATCATGCTTCGGAGAGTATCTTGGCATGAATTCTAGGAGAGCCCTCTGCCACCACATCTGGAAAACTCATCCAGGGCTAGGTTTCGGTGCTGTGGGAGTGGGAACTGTAACCTGCTGTAGCGTGTGCAACTCTTGCATCCTATTGTATGATAAGATTGAAGCCCAAAGTTGGCCAACTGTTTTGTTCGTTGTTCAGATCCCCCTGTGACCCCCACTGCTCAATGCAAACTTTCCATCTTTGTGATTGCATAGAAGAGATGTGCAAAGCGTTTCCGTCTTTCCTCATATCTTGGCTGTAAGGAGAGAAAGCCATGTAGGTGCAAACACAGTCATTCATAAGCTGGGTCTGCCTGGAGCTGTGCAAAGGAAGTGGAGCTGCTGACAAGAGAGAAGGCTCTCCTTTGTGTTCATCAGCGATGGTTAGCCCCTTTGCAAGGGAATAAGCAAGCAGTTAAAACAACAAAATACTTTTTTGATGTAACTTGTCTGATTTTAAGCTGTTTTCTTAAAGCAGCAATGCAGCTAAATCTGTTTTAAGTGCTGTCAGTGAGGAGTGATTCAGACCTGGAGACTCTCTGAAACAGCCTTCTGATATAACTTGCCATTTTGCATGCAAGATAGGAAAAACATGAAGGTGTGGAGGGGGGGATTGTTTCAGAGGTTTCAGGATTATGAGTAGCCTCAGAAGATAGCCTCCCCTGTGGGGCCACTCACTAAGTCTGTAGTACTTATTCAGCATCTCCCTCTAACAGCAGCATCTTAGAAGTTGTCTTCCTGAATTTACATTCCCAGTTCAATCATCTCCCACGCAATAAAAGCTCCAGTGTTGGCTTGCCTTTGACTTCTGTGCTGCACAGCGCTCCTGTCAAAAGGGAGCCCTTCCTCCTGGCCTTTTTGTTTTGCTTAATACCTGCCAATCACCCCTCTAGCCATTGCCCAAAGTTTGTTGTCTTTGCAGTTGGTCACAGCATGAGCTACCAAAAACCTCGCTGAGCTTGACAGGGTATTCTGTTAGCCTAACCCTAACACATGAGCTTCCACCTCCCCAGCACACAAAGGGCTTTTTCACGGGCCCACCATAGCTCAAAGATTTCGTTTCATGTGTTACAATTAATCTGTATTTATTGCCACTTATCTCAAATGGCTAACAATATCAAGAGTTTAAAAAGTGCTTTCAATGTCAAACTGGGTCAATTAAAACTCTACTTAAAATATTTGCAAAACTTCTAGCCTGAAAGTTGCCCCCTCAGTCTGCTGTTAACCAAAATGGTTTAAATAAATACACACAGCTTGAGGAGGAGGCTGACGTTTGGTAAAATTCCCCTTGATATTTTGGTAGGATCCAGGATTAATTTCCTTTCTCCTTTTTTATATAAATGGAGAAAAAATGAGCCATGTTTTAAATGCTTATAAGTATTTGGAAGATTGCTTCAATCAATTTAAAAAAATCGGGAGATACCCTCAAAGCTGTTAATGGCAAAAGAGACCATTAGGTTGACCAATATGATCTCCTGGAATTCCATCCTGTTCTTTTGTGGACCCTAATTGCATGTGTTTAACTCTGAGCTTCAAACCATGGGCCACAAGCAGCAATTTTACTCTTTTCTTTAAGCTCCTTCAGTATTGTGCGTGGGCATGGGAAGTAAAGTACTAAAACATGAAATACTAAAAAGTTACACTAGTAAAAGCTGTCTTTTACTATTTATGTTGGGTTTTACTGAAGCTTGATGGGGATGGAAGAAACCACTTCTTCCCTTCCAGAAAAGTCACCGGTTCTGTGTTGAACTCTTTAAAGAAAGCTCAGTTTGCAGAGTGGCCTTCATAAATAAGTGTTGGTGAGCTGCCCATGAGAACTCTGATATCCTTCAGCCAAGGCTGCACAATGTTGGGATGGTGACACATCACATAGAGGGAGTCCCAGGAGGGACCCCCCAGGTAGGGCTTAGTTATGTTGGATGCAGGAAACCCACAGAGTGAGAGCCTTCTCCTTAGGCTGGGGGAGCTAACAACCTGAACTAAAGGTCTGTCCACGTGGAGCCATTTGGACTTTAAGCTCTGATCCTCAAACACACATACCATGAGTAATGACATTAATGAATTTGATGTCCTATGGGTTTAGGTCATCTGCTCTGGTTCCCAGCAGTCTAGTAAGGTTTGAACTATAGCTGAGGCGTTTCTATTAATTAGGGCATTCGTAGTGTCTTTATGGGTCTCTTGATGTTCCCAGTAAGGCTCACCCTGCAACTTTTCTTTCCACATGAGAGATTGGTGAGTTATCCAGCCATCTGTTTCCATAAAATATGTAAGAGAAGGCTGTCTTGGAGACAGCTACTCTTCTGTCTAATAGATTTGCAACTTGCCCATGGGTTCAGAATATTTCAGGGGAGATCATAAAAACGAAAGTATATGCACAAAGGGACAGCAGGATCCTGTAAACATGATGTTCTTTGGAAGCAAGGCTAAAATGAGATTCCCATATTTAGGCAGCATAAATACTACACAACTTGAGGACACAGAATGGGTTTGATCATTTCTTCCTGTAGAATATTTAATTAAAAAATTCCAGCTTTCTCAAATGATCTGTAAGTACCTTTTTATAGGTTAGGAAACACATCGTGAAGAATTGCTTGTAGGTAAGAAATAACATTTAAAAATAGCTTTTTTTTGCTGCTTGCCATCCATAAAAAGAGTGTGATTATATCAATTTGGAGGAAAGCAATATGTTCAATATTAGTGTTATAATGAGTGCAAAGATACTGGCTTGTGGATGTGCTTTTATTGCTCATTAGTTGTTGCCATATTTGTTATTCTTCCTGGTTTTGTTTTTAATCTCAGTCACTGTATCAAGAAGCCAAGTGATGCTGATGACTAATTACATCCCAGGAATGGGAAACAGCATAGAGCTGACAGCTTGCAAACAAGTCATAGGCTGAAAAATGTTTGCATAAACTTTGGGGTTTGTTTTAAATGCTTGCAAGCGAAAATACTGCAAGTTTCCCATTACTGCTTCTCATCCCCAGATTGCGGAGTCCTACCAGCCTGGTTTCAGGCATGTGTGGCATGGAGCCTTACATGCCCCTGATGCATTTATATGATCATATATATATATTTATTTGGTCAGATAGATGTATTTATTTGGTCAGATCCAAAGATCCAAGATGTCTCGCTTGAAAAGGTGAGGTTTGAGATCTTTCTGAAGACTGTTGGCTTTGGCAGTGTTAACCAAGGCCCTGGACAGGCTCTTCTCCTGGACAAGGACTACAGCCTTAGACTGACTTTTTGTTAAACTCTTTCATTTCCTCAAAGAGCCATTAAGAGGCTGCATGTTAATATTCAGAGCTTTCCCATTCAGATCTGATACCAAAGTGCTCAGCTTCACAGGAGACCAGTGATGACAAGCTGAGGTGTGTAACAGCAGGGAGGTGAAAACTCAGAAACTTGATGGCAGTGTGTAGTAAGGGAAGAAACTAGCTGTCCTATCCCAGATGGAGTAGCCTAGTTCTACACATCTCTGCTAGGAACATTCGATCCCATAGGCTAATTTCCCTTGAATTTGATGGAAAGTAGAAGTTCATGTGGTTATGTTTCTATTTGGAAAGAGGTGGCTTTGGCAAGAGGAGGAAGTTTCTGTTAATGTACCCATTCAGGAAAAGACTGTGGTGTAAACTCAGATTCACTCCTTACTAGGTATTGGAAAAGGAACTCGTTCTCCCAACATGGATCTGTAGGAAAACATACTTTGCTGTTCCACTGATCAGGAAAACACTTGTAATTTGTGCTATTTTCTACTAAAGCATTCAGGCTCTCAGCTCCTCAGCTGCTCCCATTGGATCCAGATAATGAAATTAGAAGGCTTTGCCAAAATTTGACTGCTGTGGAGGAGGTACTTGATTGAGTCTCACCAAGGGGCCAGCAGAGAGGAGGTTGGGTACCAGTCCAGTATGGCACAGGCACCAGTCTAGTATTAACAAAATGCAGACACAGTTGTGTTGAAAAATCTCTCCCTGCTGGGTGAGAAAAGGGAAGGAATACAGGAAAATAAAACTTGAGTCTTAAAAGGGAAAGGGCTTTGTTAAGAGCAGTCTGATTACAGCTTTGGATCACTGTAACTGTGGGAAAATGTGATGGGACACTGTACCTAAGAACATTTTCCTTTATGTTGTTAATTCTGCGCAGTTGTGCATAAGCAAGCAATGATGGATTGTCCCGGAGATCCGTGCTTAGTATGGAAGAGAGCTGGATTTAATTGTCCGGCGTTTATTGTGCTAAAGGAATGAATTATGAGCCACTTTACAGCATCTCCAGTGAAAGTGATTATCAGCACTGCTCCTCGCCAGAGATATAACTCTGTCAAGCAAACTCCCTCCTCTCTTGGGTTCCTTGGAAAAAGCTCGTGAATTTGCCTTCTCCTGCCAGTGAAAGCTCAGGGTGAAACACAAAACCAAAAGCTGCCAATAGCTGCATATTCAGTTCAGATGTTGTAGGAATTTCTTATTCCTTTTTTTTCCCTTTTTCCCCTGAGTGGAAGATCAGTCAGGATTTTTGGAGCGTGCAACTGAAATAATGAAGCAGAATGTGTTCCCTGTTGATTGCTCTTTGATTTTGTAGGTGAACTGTGTGCTTGAGGAGACTTGGCTGTTCATTTTAATTAATTAGCTTTGACCATGGCTCATGCTCACTTACAATACAATTGGTTGTGATGTTATGGAAAGGCACCTATCACCTCCATGCATCCAACTGTATCTCATGGCTGTTTTCACACTGCTCCTCCCTGCAATGCACAGATAACCCCAGAAATAGGTTTAAGCTGAGGAGTATGTATAAAAGGAATGTTACAGGCTCTGCTTTCAAGACATTATACAATAATTCATCTGCAGAAGAGCAGGGAGTTTTGCTCTAGGTTTTCTATTGACTACTGCGGTGTGATAAAGGACAGAGAGATGAATTGCAGTGACCATAACATTGCATGCCAGACAGATATTGGAGGGGGATAAAGAATGCTCCCCAACACTGCAGAACAGCTGCAAGAGGAGATTTTGTGTCAAAGTCTGTTTAAATCTGCAGACTCCTTTTCAATACCTTCAAGAGATCTGGCCCGCCCTGTGTGCTTTGGGGAGCCATGGGTCCTGTCCCCTCTGCTAGTTGGTTTCTTGTGCTGCCTTGCAAACCAATGTGAGATTTCTGTGTGCTTGGAGATTTTTATGCCTGGGTGATTGCTCAGATTATCTATGTGCTGATTCACTTGTTTAAGATAACAACATGTGCACAACTGTGTAAACTCCTGTAAAAGGGTGCCTTTCTGCACCCCTCCACATGAACGGATTTCACATGGACTTATCAGCAGGTTGGCAATTACCAGAAAGACTGTTCTTGAAAAGAAGAAGAAAAAGGCTGGGGGGAAGGCTGTAAAAAGCCCTGAACTCTAATGGCACTACCAGGTAGCATGTGCAATTTGTTTAACTATGAGTCTACAAATGTGCCATTGGCTCATAGCTGTGGTAACGCTCATGGCAGCGATCCCCAGGCTGAAAACTGTCCTGCTAATTAATAACAGCTAGGAAGAGAGGTTATAGGGAGTGTGATAGTGACAGGACATGAATTAGGAGAGGAGCATTTTTGGTCACATCTTCCGTATGCAGAGAATTCTCCTTGAAACAGTTCTCTATGTAACTGTGCTCACGCATTTTGGAAAATCAGCTGCTTAAAGCATGAACTAGTGATGAGTCTTTTAATTTCTTCCATTCTGTCATTCAGCTGATTTATTGACAGTCCTTTGCCTGTATGTCAGAGGAGTATCATCTGTAACAGAAGAAATGTAGGAAAAAAGACTTGGAAATTTACCTTATTTGTGGACTGGAAAGATTGTCTAAACTTTGCACAGAGTTTCTGGGAAAAGTTGTGGAATTCAACAGCTGGATGAGCTTTTTCCAGGATGGGAAGTGGTGAGTGGCCATTTGTCCATTATCCAGAAATGGGCCAGAGTCTCCTAGGAAGAGCTGGATGACAACCTTGTGACAAAACGGTCCTTCAGCCCAGAATACCAATTTACGGTGGCTTTTTGTAGGAATCTAAGGGATAGGTTTTTGGAGGAAAGGAAAACCACAACACAATAGGATCAATATTTCATGCCCTGAGACTTTTCACTTTTTCCTTTGCAAACAGCTGTTTGCCTGGTGTTTGCTAGATTCATTTGGGATGTGGGAAACGGGTTCGTGTCCTTTCCTGGTTCTTCAGATAGCACAAGGTTGTGAGTGTTAGGTTTGCTCTTAGAATAATCGCTGCAGGAGGAGGACAGCGATGGGTGGAGCATCCCCAAGAAGAGCTATTTCAGAAGTGTTATCGCATAGCAGCCTATTGTGTGTTACCTGTCGTGGCCGATTTAATTGGATGGCATGCTCTCCTTAAGATTCAGTACATGTAGATCCAAGGGCTAGATTTCCAAGTACACAAAACCTTAGGAAAATTTGGCACTTCAGTCAAATGGTAGTGCTCAGTAAGTTGAGCCTTTGCTGAGGGATGGATTTTCACGAGGCCTGAGCTCTTAGGAGGCAGTTTTGAAAACCTGTCTGAATTTCAGTGCGAGAATTGCTTTAGAAATCTTTTATATCTTCATTGAACACAAAAGGACTGACTGTCTTGTGAGTTTGTGCCTTCATTAAGAGGAACTGAATCCTGTTGATTTCAGTGTGCGTTACGGCTGGATCAGACCTCTTCAGCGTGTGACCTGTCAGCATCATACTTAAAAGCACTGCCATGGCAACAAGGGCTGCAACCCCAACAGCCTGGGAATGGGAAATGGCATGAGGTGAAGAAGGGACATCCTCTTCTCATTGATGGAGATTTTCCCATAATGGAAAGGCGGGGGGGGGGGACGACTCGATAAGTCAAGTGGTTTGATTCATAAGTGAACTTACTCTAAAGTAAACACAATGCTGCATGTGTCTCATTTGCCAGTGAGATCATCTGTTTCTTTGTTAGGGAAGAAAATGTGTTTCCCTTCCAAGTCTAGGGCACTCAGGCAATTTACATGAACAAATAAAGATGAAGTTTAGCAGCACTAAATAAATAAAATGCATCTCTAAGTGGCCACCAAAGAACAGAGCTGCTTGAATGGAATAGTACTGGGATGTGAGCCAGGTGGCTGCTGTTTGCCATACCTGCTTATGATTCCCCATCCAGGCACTGCTATCATGCTTCTGGCTGAGGTAAGGTTTATAGCTGTAGCAAAACATATCCTGGGAGATAAACAAGCTATGCTGCAGATGAACAGGAGGACAGAGAACATAAAATAAATCTGTGCCTTAGCCGTGGTCTTTGCTGAAAGTACTTGGGCTCTTGCCAGAGCAACATAGATCAGGGCTGAATATGACAGTGCATATTCATCTCTTGGTAAAAGCAGTGGACATCTTGTTCCTGGTGCCTTTTACCAGCTGCATCCTGTAGTTGTTCACATGTATTAAATGGAATCATTTCTAATTTTCTCTTCGAGATTAGGATCTGGCCACCCCTGATTTCAGTGCTTCCAGCCATGGAGGAGGTGCACAAAATATCTTACACATGGGGGAAAAATCAAAACATCGTGGATTCAGCGAACGTGCAAAGGACCAAAGCGCTACTGGTTCATTGCTATTTCCTCATTGCATTAAGAACTGGTGGGAGTAAATATTAGCTTGATAGGACTCTTTGTCCTTCCATTTTCCCATGGCACATTCTCCCGCCTGGCACAGAGCTGGCCAGTGCAAGTGGGGCACTGTGATATCCCAGGTGTCTCTGACACAGCTCAGTTTTGGGAGTGCGAATGATGCATTCAAATCTCAACCTTGTGGAAAACTGTTGCCAGTCAAAATGTCTCATCCCACTCATGACCAAATCAGTTCCATCCTCTGCTTGTTTTGTAGCTTCCCTGTGTAATTCCAGGGTCCAGGTCTGAGATGGAGTTATGTCCAGGGCATTAGTCCAAGCAAACAGGGACATGTCTTTGTTGTGTAGTCATAACTTTTGGCAGTAGATGTGTGTTGGCTCCACCCTTAGTGTGGGAGGCCTGAGAGTATGGATTGGCTCTTGAACTGACAACCTGACTGGCTTCTGAACAGATCCCTGAGTGAGATGATTCACTTTGCTATGACCATGTGGCTGAGCTAATGCAGAAGTGGTTCTCTGGTGCTCTGGAGTGAATGCTATAGCATTTACAAATTTAAACTAGAAGAGCAGTGTTGCTGTTCATTATCTCTTCGGCATACATGATATAGCTCAGTCACGGAAACTCTGCAATGGTGAATTGGTCTATCCACTCTGTGCATTGCAAGTGAGATGTTTTACTCTGCTCCTGTCAGGATCTCATGTACACAGCTGTGCAATCTGTTTCTGCAATGGATTTCTCGAGCTAGCTGCCAAAAATGCAGGTGTTTCATCAGTAGCAGAAATAGGCACCTCCAAAGTTACTTCATCCATCCTCGTACAGTTCTTCAATATGCCAAAACTGAATTTCTCTGTCTACATTCTGCTGCTTCCTTTGTGGAGGAAGCCAATGCAGCTCTCTTAAATTAGACATCTGATGTTTAAATGGCTACTGCTGGGTGGGATTAATCCCTCCAAGAATACCCTCTAATCTGTGTTTCTTCTGTGCTCAAACTTGTCCCTGACTCTACAGTCTGTGTGCAATCTGAATTTAGATCAAAGGCAATTACCCAAATGCCAAATTCTTCTCGCAGTGTCATGGCTGCAGTGTCAAACTGTCTCGGGACTTCTTATGATATGTTCTTGCCGTGTCAGGACTGCTGTGCAGGCAGGCTGCTCTGGGGCTTCCTTTATTTCCTTTATGTGCTTATTTATTTGCTCAAGGTTCAGGGGGAAGTCTGGTTTGACAGCCCTATCAAACCTCTATTCAGTTACTAGAGAATGGTGAAATAACCAATTTCAGATCCCATCGTTCTCTTCCCTTTCTCTTTAGTGCCTTGCTTGCCCCCATCTCTTTTGTGCCTTCAAACCCCCACTCCCCCAAAAGGGTTAATTAAAAGAAAACAAACACCAAGAGCATATGTAAAGCATTTGACTGTATACATAGACCGGAATGAATCTAAACTACACCAAAGTGCTTATTGATAAGTGCTGTTAAACAAATTAAATCTTTCCAAAGTTGAGTTACTATAATATAAATGTAATTGATGTGGGCTGTAACATGTGTGCAGAGCAAAAGTTGATATAGATGGGATACTTGATATAATGTGAGAAAGGCCAGTGCTTTGGATCCAGATGCATTTGGCCTTTGGGTTTCACATCTGCTATCCTTAGACTTGACATGAATGTATATTTCAGTTATAGTTACCCTTGTCAGTTATTCAGTGCTGTTATTAGAGGTATTCTGTGTATTACCTCATTGTTTTAAATGCAAAGACCTGGATATTCATGGAAGCTGACTCCAGGTGTTTGAGTGAGGGAATTACATTAGTTATTCAGACATACAGATTTTCTCATGTATATATCAGGAGTAAGAAGTGTACCTCTCCAGAGAAAGCTACAACTCTCTTAGATTAATTTCACTCTCAAAGCATCGGTCTCTTCGCATTGACTCTAATGGAGCGTAAGTAAAATGCTGTGGTTTAATACTTACAGTTAGGTAAAATCTGGGCTCGGAACTGGTACATCCCAAGGACCTTATAAGGGGAACAAACCAGGCGTAATTCTTCCTAGTTGACAGATAAGAGACTGAACTAATATGCCCAAAACAAAACGGAAAGCCTGTGGTAGATTTAGGAACTGACTGTGGTTTTTATGACCTTAACTGTTTTCATGCCATTGTTGCTGCACACAGTTGACGTTTTACATCCCTCCAAGCAAAATGCATATTGCTATGATATTGTTAAGATCTCTTTCTCTGTGTATAAATACATATAAGTAACCGTTAAGATACACCTGCGTTTCCTGATGCCATAGTTACCAGGTGTTGCTGAAATGTACATTTATTTCACTAAATGTCTGCTGGGTCCAACAGAGCTTTGACTGATGTTGGATTCGAAATGCATCCACTGAGAATTACTGAATCCAAAAACATCACCTGGTTTAAAACCTCCTGAGCTTCAGAAGGCTGGAGGCTTGGAGGGTATCAGGGCAAAGGATCCCTATGGTGCTGCCCTAGTGTTTGTACTTCTCATCTGCATTGCCCATTGGCAGTGGTGGGATGATGGGTTACTTGGGCGTTTAGTGTAAAGCACCTTTGCTCTTAGGTGATTGTGATAGAAAATGTATATGATCTGGTGAGCTTAGCTTAATCCTGATGGACCTTTCCATATGCCGCAACATGGGAAGCTGACAACACAACTTGTCCCAGAAACAGGGAGAAGAGCCTGGGTGGGCTTCACAGCATATCAAGGAGCATAAAGCATGAATTCAAACTGTTGTTCAGCTTCCCAATAAGCACGGAGCCATGAATACTCAAGAATCCAGCACTGATGATCTTGCAGGACATTGTAATGCTGCTAAATTTAAAAGACTATTTTTAGCATAAACAGTTGAATCATGTTGGGAGGCACCATTTGGTTATAGATGTGTAACATGTTTGCTGTGATAAAAAACAGAACTTTGTCAGGTGATCTTGTTAATGCAGTATTTGTTCACTGGGGTAATAGATGCAGCTGTGGCTAAAAGAAAGTGTAACAAGATCATCAATTCTATTTTAATAGCAATTACTCATTTATAAACTTCAGCAGAGGAGTAGCTAGAAGCAGAGGCAAGACGTACTAGTCTGGGGGTTGGGGAGGACTATAAAATGAGAAACATGTTCCATTCCCAGGACAGATGTCCTTTCCCCATTGCTGATTCTCCTCAACACCTGCTGCACTTTAGACGTATGCTTACCTTCAGCTTGACTTCACTTCAGCATAAGCATCTCTTAAAGTTAACATGTGCTCATGGGCTTTGCTGGATGAAGATGGACTTAGGTGTGTGCCTGAAACTTTCCTTAAATTGAAACCCTTCTAAGCAGTTTCCTTTAAGAGTGGCAAGAGAGAACTTCTGCTGTCAGAGTTGCTGATCCTGATTTTATAAGGGGCTCAGTGTACTTTGAGGCGCTAGAAGCACAGACCCTTCCCAGCCTGGTCACTGGTGAATATGTCATGTTTATGATATGCATTATTGCCAGCGACAAGGCTCTTAGCCAGTACATGTATAGTTGGCTATAGTGGGCAGCTTGGTGTGGAGTGAGCCTGTATTTGCCTCAGGCCATTAGGCAATGGAATGCTTACAGGATTCAACGCAATGAACGCAATGAATTTCTCACAGCATTGCTTTCCAGTTCATTTTGTTCTGGTTCCCTTTGGCTCTAGTCAGCTGTTTCTACAATTCTAGTGTGTGTCTGAGGTAACTAGGAAGACTCTGAGCCCTAAGGTATTTTGAATTGGGGAAACGTGGGGAAGAACATATGAAAGAACATACTCATTGCTTACCTGTCCAGTCCCCCGTAGGTCTAAGGATTTACAAGGAGCTCTCCCAAGAATAGACATCCTGATTTTTATGGGGCTGAGTTCAGCAGTTTGTGAGATCAAACCAGGAGCACTAAGTCCTGAATTTGTTTCAGGTACTAAATTTAAAGTCTGATGGGGAGCTTGGGGATTTCTATTTATTTATTTATTTTCCTGCTGAAGTTTTAGGGCTTTTTGCAAACTGAAAGCAAGAGCTGGTGCATAACATCCCACGTTTTCTCTTAGAAAATGTCATTTGCTTAAAACTGAAATTATTCATAGCCGTAATCTGGCAAAATGGTATTTTTGTAAAGGAAGTTCAGTTGGAGGTTTTACATTCCTTTACTGGCACACCAACATGAGCTGCTCTAGTTTGTAGTTGTAGAATGATCTTTCATCTTGAACTTTGATTTTTACAACATCACATATAAAAATAATCAGTTCACAAGTGCACATCAAAAACTATTTTCATTCTTGTGGGCCCATGAGATGCCTTTGGCATCTAGACATCAGCCTGGTTTCTTGGCTCTTCGTTATCAGACACATGGCACTGTTTAGTCAGCTGCTCCCTCCTGTGATACATCCAAGATAAGCTTATGCCTTGGAGAAGCGGAATTGTACAAATTCCCACCATCTTTGAAATGCAGATTGTTCTTCCCAGCTGGACCTGCCTTGGGTTGACTGGGCAGTGTCCTTGGAGTTAGCTTAAGGAGTCTTTCCAATAAATGTAGCTACTGAAGAGTCGCTTTATGGCTCACCTTCCATTTGAAAGAGCTCCATCCCAGCTGGATGAGCTCTACTAGGGTGATCTGTGACTTAGCTTTGCTTTCTTTAGCCTGGAAAATCCAACCCTCAGACCTGTGAACTTGAGCATTTAAGCTGAGAAAAGCTTAAAACTGCTATCTAGAGCCAGCTCCTATTTTCATAGGTGGTCTTGAGGGCTGTAATGGGTATTCCAGTTCATAACTGCATTGTACAGTGTCTTATTGCCCTACAGGAAGGGAAGTGTCTGAAGCTGAAGCCCAGGTGTGAGTTTGGGGCCATTTGCAGATGCTAATTCGGGTGCAGGTTGTATGACTGGTGGGGTTGCTTATACCTCTTCAGGCCTGTGGCTTCCCATTCAGTAAATGTGCTGTAGGCTGCAGTTGCTATGCTTGCTTTAACCCTGGTCAATGGCCGGGAAAGATGCACTGGGAGCGTTTAAAACCCCTTTGGCATGGAGCCTGGTAGCTCTACATCCCACAGCCTCTGAACCAGAGGCTGCAGGTGAGCTCCACCTGAGCTGAAGGCAGTGGTGTTCCCCCAGAGGAACACCACTTAAAGAGGCCAGTGGTGGGACTTGGGATGAAAGGAGATGGATGAAACTGGATGGACCAACAGCTGAGTGGCCTGGGGAGAAGTAAGGGCTCCAAGGGGTTGTGATGTTTCATTCAGGATGCATTGGCCCCACACCAGCAGAAAGTGGCATGGCTCCAAGGGGATGCAGTGTGGGGCCCAACAGCTTACGTCTGCTGAGACAGAACATGAGAATCCACAGTGGAGTCAGCGTCTCCCCCTTCCCATTTCTTGTTCCAAAAAAA
Source organism: Psilopsiagon aurifrons (assembly GCA_025447955.1). NCBI lineage: Eukaryota > Metazoa > Chordata > Aves > Psittaciformes > Psittacidae > Psilopsiagon > Psilopsiagon aurifrons. The sequence continues at coordinate 61,922 of JAOEHY010030860.1, forward strand.
TGGCTTATGTAAATAAATTGTCTGTTCACGTGTGTTTTGGCATCTGAATAGGAACACTTGTCCATGCACCCCACCAGTCCTGCGCCTTCCCTCCCTTGGCGCCTTTGCTAAATGAGCCTTTCTTGCTCAGCCTCAGCTCAACCCAGAGTTATTCCATTGGTATTTCCCTCTTGGACTGATAACGAGTCGAAGGAGTGGGCTGTAAAGCTGGTGACATATACCAGCCCTAATAACATCCAGGAGCTAAAAGGTCCCTGAGCCCGGGTTTGTGAAGCAGATAAACATTGTGCAGGGACCCAGGGGCTGTCTGAAACCAGCGTGTTGTGCTCTGTAGGTGCCATTCCACTTGCCCGTGTTTCTGTTGGAGATCAGACTTCTTAAAAGCTCTTCCCTTGGTGCTAGCAAAAGTATGGCAGTATCCTCAGCAGAACATCAGTCTTGCATGGAAACTCTTTATGTGGCTGCAGCTTAAAGTTATTGATAATAAGTTCCCGAAGGGGAAAATAACATATAATTAGTAATAGAATTTCATTAAATGATAATACAAATAGGCTATTGCAGGAAAAAATACTCATACAAATTCATTTTGACTGGGTCACTGTAACTTCAGGCTGTTTTGCACGGAGAAGGAGAAGAGAGGTGGTAGGTCACATGTTGCAAAATGTCTCCGATGCTTCCAGTTGGCAAAATAAATATTCAAGCAATTACAATGGCCCTTGTTAAAGCAGGAGATGGGAACATATTGTCATCCTCCTCCTCACAATGCACATTTCCTGTGCTGCAGGATAATCAGCCACCGAGGCATCCTTAATCTTGTTGGAATATTTGTGGCTGCACCTGCCTGAACTTTCTCTCTCCTGATTAACATTTGATTAAATCCACTTTTAAAATGCCAGCGTGACTGCAGCACTGGGGCTGGGGGGAGGCGCTTGCAGAGAGTGTTTTGCTCTTCATCCTGATTGCATCTGAATTAATTATGCAAAGTGCAGTGACAGGAACAATATTGATGTAACAGAAGTTTATTAGGTTGATGTGGTCATCCAGACGAGAGGGGCTGTGAGCAGCTTCGCATGCTTCAGCTGTGGCCTCCTGTAAGGAGAAAATGTCATCTCATTATTATTCACATTGACCTGATTTGTGTAATTTCTTTCTGAGAGTGAGGTAGTTCTGGAATCTCATTAGCTTACCGACATTTACATATGTTAATAGAGTTCTTGCTTGTTTTTCGTAGAATCATAGAATGGTTTGGATTGAAATGGACCTTAAAGATCATCCAGTTCCAACCCCTGCTATGGGCAGGAACACCTTCCACGAGACCAAGCCCTATCCAACCTGGACTTGAACACTGCCTAGGGGTGGGGCAGACACAGCTTCTCTGGGCAGCCCTCTGTTCTTTCCTTACCATTGCAAATGGAGTTGGGCTGGGGTGTGTGTGTGTGTGTGTGTGTGTGTGTGAAAACTTCCTAGGTTGTATTTTGGACCTGCCGTGACATCTTCTGTTTGTGGACCCCTGACTGATGCGGGAAGGTGTTTCCTTTTCCCATGGACTGAGGAGCAGGGCTCCCGCAAGGACACAGGGATGCCATTGCCTGTCTCAGCCCTGCTAAGAGAAAAGAAGGGGAAGAAGTCCCAGGTGCACTGCAAGGATATGTAGCATTCATCACATCTGTCTTTTTTTACTTACATATTTGAGGCACTGGTGACTGAGTTTTTGTCCTGCTCTGTGAAAATCCAGGAGTTGATCCTGCCACGAACAAATGTCTTAACCATACTTGAACATGGATTATAGCCTTATCTCTGGCAGCAGAGTTAGTGGGCTCCCTTTTCAGCAGGTTGTAGTATGATGGAAGGACTTAACCACAAGCTCTGCTACACACAGATGTTCTGGGGTAGAAAAGGGGCTTCTTTGGGCAGTGTTTGTCAGCTCCTCAAGGAGGGAATGGGGAGTAATGTAGTGCTGACAGCAGCACGTTCTGGGTTTGTCAGGGTTTGCTAAAGCCTAGGGCCTACAAGTGCCATTGCCACACAGTCTGCTGCATCCTCAATAGCAGTTATGTTTTAAACTGTATGACTTGACCATAAGCATCCAGCCTTGTGTTATTGTTATTGCCCTTGTACTGATAGTCACTGGCTCAAATCCAGTTAGCCTACCTTAGCGGTCCTTAGTGCACTGTGCTGTGACTGACTTCAGCTTCTCACAATCTAATGTACAATAGATAAGTGCTTGGAAATCTTGTAAAATAAGAGCTTTACAGCACTTTTCTCAGGCCTCATGAACATCTGTTTGCTGTGATTGGTTTTTTTTTTCCCCTCTACTAACAGGTGTTTGCACATGATTTATTTAAAGAAGTCACTTACCTGCCAGGCGGCTTGTTATGGGAATGAGACACTGAACAGATATATTTTATCTCGCTCTGCGATACTTGCTTCTGTTCCTCTGCATCCTGTGGCCAATTAATATAAACCCGTAGTTTTTCTGGAAAGCGCAGCAGCTTTCCTCTCCTGTCAGCTGAAGTTTAGGACCTAGTCAGGAAAGGAAAATAGAAATCTGCTTTGTCTTATCGAAAGAATTGGGATTATCTTTCTAAATGAGGAATAAAAACCTGTTCTCCAGTTACTTTAGGTTCACACACACACACACCTCTTTCTGACAATGGAAAGTCCAGAAACTCAGGGGAAGATTCTTGTGAAAGCTTTCCTGGGGAGAAAGGGAGTATCTTTACAATCTTTGTAACACCTGTGCCTACAACTAAGAAACATTTGCTTAAAAGAACGTTTGGAAAATTCATTTTCAGGCCAGCTACAGATTAAAGGTTGTGTTTTTTGGTTTTAGTTGTGGGTAGTTTGTTTGGGTTTTTTCCTCATAGCCTTGCTTCTCTGTGGCAGCTACACCGTCATTGCTGCACCACACCGTGTTCCTCCCATCATCTACTCCTAATTCAGACAGAAGGTCCTGCAGTGGGAGCTGCCTGGACCTGATACTGTAGGGTGGCGCACAGTTTGCTCCTGCAGATCTGCACAGTGACTCTACATTTGTTTCACGTTTTTCCCAGTTCACTCCGGACTCTTCCTCGTAGGTTTGGAAGGGATTTGGGCGAGCTGTTTTTTCCAAAGGGTTTTCTTGCCCAATTGCTGGAGGCTGAATGGGTGAACAAAAACATCTGGGCTAAAACAATGTGAAAATAAGGTAATAATAATCCAGATTGACTTGGTTATTGAGCTTTCAGTCTCTGGCAGATAGCTGACTGTGTTGGTATTAAATTGCCCTGTGCAAGTATCTAGTCACCATTTGTAAGTCAGCCTTTATAATTTGCTCTGTACTGATTCTGCTCCCAGTTCCACTCCCGCAGTTCCCATTTTGAAGCATAGGCCTATTACTGAGGGTTAGGTTTTTTTATGATGATATGGTTGATAATAAGTTTTATCACCATTTCACCTTTCAAAGGGCCCATTTGTATGTTGGTCCTTAAATTTGCTATGTTCTATATTTTCCTCCTGAATAATCAGGCAGTGTGTTCTTGCAGTGGGTGGGTTTTCCAGGGGATATTTCTTTCCTACCAGTGATACAAATTATTGAAAAAGAAGCAATATAAAGAGAATAAAGCAGGTGACATGTCAAAGCATAATTACTGCAATTGGTACATTTGCAGTATGAAGGTAATATTACCATAGAAAGATCTTGTCTGGAGGGTACTCATCTGCTGACTATCAGGGCAGCAGCTTTCAGATTCACCCACAGACCCTTTCTTTGCATTTATAAGACAGCCCTGCCACATGAAATTGTAGAAACGCATGTCATGGCAAATAAAGAAGTTGTTAAGAGCTCTCTCGCTTAGTTTTCCAGCTTGTATAGTTGGGTGGTTCCATCCTTCTCTGAATTAAGATTGAGTAAATGCTGCCTATCTTTATTTATTCTGTACTGTATTCAGCTTTGAGGATAGCCACTGTGCTTTCCTCAGCCTCAAAGCTGAAGAAGCTTCATGACCTGGATGACTATCAGCAGGACATAAAGGGAAACTGCTTCGCTAGAGCAAAGCCTCATTCTTCTGTATGTTCTCCACTGCTTGTATCTGGACCTGTCTAGCTGGGCTGCCCATGGTTGAACTCTTCTTCATTGATTGAGAAGCCTCTCTTTCAAACATCTAAGAAGCATCGAACTTGCTGCAAAACCTCTGTGTGAATAATCTGGATAAGCCACTATAGTTCTTATGTGTCTGGTGCTGGGATCCCTGTACCCAACTGGAGAGGCATGACCTTGGAATGCTCTTCTATTGAGAGCTGGTTTAGTTAACAGGAGATGTGGGGAAGGTTCCTGTGTTGGCCACAGGCCTTGTGCAAACACCCTATGCCACTCCTCTTTCAGAAGGGCTGAAATATTTTCTTTCTACCTTGGCTTTGGGATCTGAACAGAGTAGTAATAATTTAAAGGCTGCAATGTCTTTAATTTATCATGAAGTTCCCAGTACAGATGATGCGCTGCACCTTTATAAGCAGCCTTATTAAATGGCTTAAAACTGCAGGTATCTATTAGGTTTGGTGTGTATTCTGGAGGAATCGTTGTGGCTGGGCCACCAGGGGAAAACTCCTTCCAAGACACTGGTTGAAAATCAGTGGAAATGAATGCCTTTATGATCACCACACACGCTTGAAAAGCAGGATTTGTCTTCTAGGGAAAAGAAATGTGTTTGTACTCTTAACTTGATATAAAAAAACAATGTTTAAGAGGTTTTGGAACAGAAATTCCAGCCTGCCCCAAAATGAACCTCAGTGGAAACCCTAGTGTGTTTCTGTCTTGAGGATGACCAAACACTGCCAGGCATTGAAGATAGCAGATGAGTCATCATACAAAGGTCTGATCTGTGGAATCAATTTAACATTGATATTAATATTTCAAAATAACATGGCAGTCAAAAATGAAGACCATTCAAAAGGTAAATGAATGCCGGTATGAAAAATTATGAAAATTCTAGCACTGATACTGCAACATCGGAATTACTGAAACTAAATTTTCCCTTTCAGTAGTTTTGTCAAAACAGACATCTTCTGTAAAATGATTTGGAGCTGAGACAGCATTTCCCAGGAGAAAGTCAGTGCTTGAAAGAATTATTTAATTAGGCAGATTCGGTGCACATAATGAAAATTCATAGTTGTTTGTGTCATGGTTGTGACTCAACCCCAGCCCCATGTAGCTGCTCACTCGCTCCGTCTGCACCTCCACAATGGGATGGAGGAGAGAACTGAAAGGATAAAAGTCAGAAAACTTGTGGGTTAGGTAAAAACAGTTTAAATAGTGATGGAGTCACCATCCCTGGAGGTATTTAAGAGATGTGTAGCTGTGGCACTTAGGGATATGGTTTAGTGGTGGACTTGGCAGCGTTAGGCGAACAGTTGGACTCAATGATCTTAAAGGTCTTTTCCAGCCTAAACAATTCTGTGATATTAAATAGGTGGAGCAAAAGCCACATGCAAAAGCAAAGCAAAACAAGGAGTTAATGCACCACTTCCCATGGGCAGGTGTTCAGCCATCTCCAGAAGAGCAGGGCTCCATCACAGATAGCCATTACTTTGGGAGACAGACACCATCATGTGAAGCATTCCTCCCTTCTTTCTTCTTCCTCCAGCTTTATACGCTGGGCATGACATTGTATGGTACGGAATATCCCTTTAGGCAGTTGTGGTCAGCTGTCCTGGCTGTGTGTCCCTTCCCAGCTCCTTGTGCACCCCCAGCCCACTCACTGGTGAAGTGGGATGAAGAGCAGAAAAACCTCTGACACTGTGTGAGCACTGCTGAGCAGCAACCAAAACATCCCTATGTTACCAGAACTGCTTCCAGCGCAGATCCAAAACATAGCCCATACAAGCTGCTATACAGAGCATTAACTCTATTCCAGCCAAAACCAGCACAGTTTGTAAGAGAAAAGCAGCATGGAATTAAATAGTGGAATGTTCTGATGAAGTGCATCTTTTAATCAGTGAATTAGTATGATTCTGGTTTCTCCATCTTTCTTCACCTCCTCTAGCAGCTGAGTACCAGCTGGGTTGGCTATAACTGAATGCAGAAAGCTAATCTGATTACTTTGTGATTGCCTTTATCTTTACTCTCATTTTCGTGTGCCCTCCCCCTACAAACCATCCCCTAGATGATAGGACAAAGAGATCTGATTAGCGGGCTTTCTTTTGTGGGTTTACAAGGTTGAGTAGCTAAAGGATTGTTTTCATTACTAACATACTGCTATAGTAAAAGATCAAATTTAATACATATGATGATTGTTATATTACTTAATCTACTGTTTGCCTTCTAATTTATCTTGAGTTTACCTTGTTATTTGGTATGCTAGAGGATGGCTACAATTTAGCTATTTGGCACACCCCTCTTATCACATGTACTTTAATATCACATGCTAATGGAGCCTCCAGCTGTAAGACATCATGGGGTAGCAATCTCATTAGCTTGTCCTAGCTGACTTGGATGGAGGATGCATCTGGTGTCAGTCTTTTCTCTCCATCAGTCTTTTGTTCATGGGAAGGCAGGTATACCAGACTACCATGTTCTGTGCCAGGGAGACAAGTGTCTGGTACTCAGTGCATGGAGGTTACTGAATGGGTTCGTGTCCATGGGGACCTCTGGTTGCATGGTGGTGAGCTGCATCTGTACTGGTTTGCTGGTTATCCAGGAGGGTGTCTTCATGCAGTACCTGCTGTGAATGCCATTGGTGGACAGCAGAGCCAAGTGTCCACCAAGAGCATGGACCTCCTCAGAACCCTGTCCACCAGCCATACTTTGGCATTATGAAGCAGGGCAGGAACTGAGCTGACTGGTACCTTGCATGGATGACCAGGTCCATGGTGCTTGGGAGAGCTACTTGGCTGGTTTCCATGCACGCGTAGCCTGTGAGGAAGGAGCCCTACTGGGAAGTGCAGAGCTGTAGCTTTTCTGGGGCTTCAGAGTTTTGTGCAACCAGCGTGACTCAGAGCTGAGGAAAAGCTGCCAGGCTGTTTGGTAAAAACCAGAAGCTCAAGCAGCATGTGTGGGGAAGTCAGTTCATGGATCTTGTGTGATTCTGGAAGACTGCTCTTTATTAAACTGCTTTTTGTTATGCTAGTTTGCCAAACCTGAGAGCAATAGAGAGATTTTCCTTTCATTCTTTAGAAGGCGTGAGAAAGCAGAGCCAAGCATTGTGCTACTCATCCTGGAAGGGCAAGTTGCATCTCCAGCATCAGGATGTCTAAGTGAGCTTTGCTCTGCATCCTCAAGAGCAAATCACATGGAATTTTTCCGATGCCAAGCAGGCTTCACAGAAGGATGATTTACATGTAAGTCCCTCTCAGGGCACTGAGCATCATCCGGTCCCTGCAGAGGCAATCCCAGCTACTGCTGGTAGGAGAAACTGCCATGGAGCTATGACATTGTAGGACTTGGTGAAGTTGATAGGGTTTCTAGATTGGTATCTTGAGTTCCTAGAAAGGTTTTGAACAGTGTTGACCTCCTTGTTCTCATCATTTTGGAGTCTAATAAACCACTCATCTCATTGTAGGTAGGCAAATTCTGGATTCACTGAAGGAGATTGAGCTCCTGATTCATTATCTGTGGGTGCTGTCTTGACTTCAGACTAATGGGAAGTGGAGCACTCCAACTCAAATCACATCCAAATCTCTTGGGGAGGTGGTGGCAGTCATGGTGGGTTGTTTTTTATTTGGTTAGATGAAGGAATGTTTAGTAAATAGCTGCGGGGATCCAGGATAATACCATGGTGTTTTCTTTGGGATTTCTGTGTTTTGTGGGTTTTTTATGGGGTTTTTGTTTGTTTTGTTTTGTGTTTTTTTCATTTTTTTTTGTTGATATTGTTTGGTTGGGTGTTTTGTGATGGATAAACTGATTCCGGTGGCACTTTACGAAGAAATTCACGTTATAGAAGTGAAAATGTGATTATCTGGCTCCCTTTTATTTTAAGGATAAGAAGGATTCAGTCCATCAGAGAGGAGACATTTGCATGTGTGCCACACATGTGATCAATTTAACCAGGGGAGGATTTAGTCAGGGTGGGGAGGCCGATGTTTCTTGTGACATGTGGAATGTTAAGCCACAAAAATGCAACCGCAAAATCAGCAGATTAGAATTCCCATTTGTAAGGAATAAATAATCATTATGGTGAGATGGTCCACGAGGGATTAGCATGGCTGCTTCCAATTCTGTTGCTCTGTCGTTCGATGTGCTGTGGCATTTTTTCCACACACGTCTCCCCTTTTTCTATTCCCTCCCTTTCCCCCCCCTTTTTCTTTCCTTTTTTTCTCATGGTGTTGTAGTTGTCAGTGATTTATGGGAATGAATGCGACTCTGTGAGGTATGTCTCTGTACATACCTCTTGTTTTTTCTTGCTTGTAATTGTTATGCACCTGTTGTTCCCCATTGGGGCCCAAATGCTTGGAGAACCCATGCTCACACTGCTGTTGGTTTACACAGTTTTACAGCATTTGTTAGTCACATCTGAGAGATCTGTTCTGGCTTTGTGCCGAAGAGCTGCCTGGCAGCATAAATCATTCTTGCACTGAAGAGAAGAGCACAGTATCTATTTCAGGTTCCCACTCACCAGAGCCTCATAAATCTACACAAATGCTTCAAGAAACAGGTTTGATTGTTTTGAATGAGTTAATGCTGCAAAGCCCTCCTTAGTCCTGAGCTGAGTCTGGGACTCTGACTCCCTAGGCTTATAGGGTTAACAGAGATTTATAGAGGATGTCTGCATTGCTCTTAAAAAGCAAGCTTGTGAGCAGTGGAGAGCCTGTTGGCTTCTCTACTCCATAAGCTTCTCATCTGCACTGAGGCCTTCCTGATCATGTGTCTTGGTGCTGAGTACCTGATGTCATGTTAACTGCTCTGTTAACCTGCCTGGCATACGCCAGGCGTGTGTCTGCATCCTCTGATGGAGGTGTCGAAACAGGGGTTGTGAAAGCATTTCTCTGCCTCTTAAAATGCAATATGTGTGTATCCTTAATTTGCCCTTTCAGTCCAAAGACTAAGGAGGAGGCATAGGCTGCTTTATTAGATGGAACAGAAATGTCTGGATGACCTTAGATGCTCTAAGTTGCCTTCAGAGAAGCCTCCCTTCTCCATTGGAGGGAGGCTGGCTGTCTTAGACCAGTAGTAGGTGGTGTGACTGAGATGAGTGGTGCTACCCTTTGCAAGCTTTCAGGGCCATCCACAGTGAGAAATCACTTGCAGCAGTTTGTAACTGAGCTCTTGCATGGCTCTCTGTTCCAAATTAATAGCCTTACTCCATGAGCATGGAATTAATCCTTTATCCCACATAGATCCTATCTAGTTTGCCCTCTGTTTTAGATCCCTTCTGTGCTAAGGAAATTCTTGGAATGTGGCAAAACTTTTGCTTTCAGAAATTTTCTGATCATCTCTTGGTCAAAGATTTGCGTGATGGCAGTGTCTGTTTTCAACATTTTACTAATGAGCATTTTTTCTCTTCTAATATGGTCAATGCAACTATTCCCAAGTGAACAGGAAGTCGCTATTTTGCGTATCATCAAGGAATGTGTCAGCAGTTTCATCATTGTCTTGCAGCTATATTTTTATACACTTTACAGGGGACTAGTGCAGGAAGCAGAAAAGATGTGGCCAGGGACTTCAGGTTAATTAAATCAGCATTTGGCTACATTTCTGAGTGTGATTTCAAATGTAATCTATAAGCTACAATCTTACTGTGAAGAGAGCAGTTAATGGAGATCTGTTTGCAGCTCTAGTGCTTTCTCAGATGCCTAAGATCAGTTAGGTTGTCTTGTTGGCTGCAGGGAGAACAGATCAGTTCTGTTTTCTCTTATCCATATGCCTGTTGGGATAAAAACTGTCAGTATTTAATGTTGCTGAGACTTCTTCTCTGCTTTTAAACTGCTGAAGTAACCAAATTCACTTGAAGGTCTTTAACAAAAACCAAGATGAAACGCAATCACAGAAGCTTCATTTCCATGGGAAGCCATCCTGAAAGATAGCTCTGCAGTTGGACTTGTCCTCGCTGAGGACTGTAAGCACCAGCTCACAGCCTCCCTCACCCCCTGCATGCAGCACTAAAGTGGTACCTCTAGGTATTTGAATTTGGGAGGCACAAGCAGTGCAGACACTGCACATCTCATCTTGTAACGTTATCTTCCCAGGGGATAGCTGTATTTAGGAAGGTGTATCAGAAGTTTCATGCAATATTCGTATCTTTAGCGAAGGCAGAGTAATCGGCAATAATTCTCAAAGCACTGCTTGGAATTAAAGATAAAAAAGAATTGAAAAAAACAACTCTACAACTTGGTACTTGTCTGTCTTTTGTGCTGTCTGACTTTAATATGTAATTGATGAGGATTTGATTCAGCAAATCCTGCTGTACCTAACTCAATGTGTGAGGAATCCCACTGACTCTACTGAAACACAAGTGTTGTGCTTGGCATGGTGTGTGTTGTGGGAAGCATGGCACGCTCTAACCCAGCAGATTCGTGTGATTACAAAGCCTTTCTGCACCACTTATTCATGTGTTAGGTGGAGGCTTGAGGTATCTTATGTGGGCTTGAAATTATTTAAGCATGTTGGCAGTGATTTCCAAGAGAGGATGGATGAGTGGTTGCAGTGTCTTGTTGTAAACCTCGAGGTCTGGTTTTGACACTTGCTCTGAACATGTCCTAAAGGCTATGGCCATTTGGTCCAGCTGTTAAGTGTGCAGATTCATTGCAGCTAGGTGCAATAGCAGAGACATCGTTCCATTCCGCACTCCAGACTGGTGTGTTTAGTGATGCTAAACAAAGGAGGCTCAGGGGCATCTATGGCATTTTTAAAGGTAATTATTGTTATGAAGTTGCAAGCCCTTAAATAATGTAGGTCCTGCACCAGAAATGCTAATATTGAGATGTTTGTATTTGAGAAACTGTTTGTAGTACATTCATAAGGGATGGGCAACGGGTCATGGGTGATGGAGCTTCCTTGGACTTTGGTTAGAGAGGTGGGTCTATGCAGATGGAAGCCAACTAATTACATCAGACCACCATCCCCTCAAATATAGGTGACAAAAAGAGGGACCAATTGCTAGATCTGATACTCCAAAAAGATTAGTCTTTTAAGGGAACTTGAAGTTTTACCTCCTATGCTGTTAATGCAAACCTCAGCAAAGGAGGAGGACATGTGGTTGCAGACCATCACTGCTTTGGGATAGCTGTGTCAAGGAAGGAAAGGTTTTCTATTAATTTTTCTCTTTCAGTAGATACACAGAAAGTTTTGACACATTTGTAGAAGACGAGTTCACCAGTGGCTCATTAAAGTTATGATTGAGGTGTAACCTCTGGTTCAGCAATTCCCTGAAGCAGAGAGAGTGGAAGGATACGCTGAGAAATGCTCAGCTGTGTCGTACGTATTCTTCCTAGTATTTCTCTGAGCACAGAGATACTGTGTAGATCCTGGACTAGAGCTTGCTTGTCCTCAAATACAAAATCCTCTGAGTGTCATTTATATCATTTATACCCCTAAGCGTAATAAAAGGATTACTGGCTATCTCTGTACTGTAGCCTCTGCTGTTTGCAAACAGATGTGTTACTGCCTTAACTCAGGATTTGGTATTCATTGATCAAAAACCGTAATAAAATATCAAAATTACCCTTTTAAAATTCCCATAATGATTGCATGATAGAAAACTGGCCAAGTACTTAGGCAATGCTCCCTAGCCTGTGATTTGGAGAGGTGACTAAATGAACATGGCTTGTTTAAGTGTAGAAGACTCTTTCCTCTGTATGTTGTTGCTATGTGAGGGGAGCTGTGGCTCTACCTCTGAGGCCATAAAGCCAATTTTTAGGCACTCTCATAAAATACTTCACTACTTAACTATGCACTGTCTTTGGGGAGCACCTCTTCTCCCCTCTGCCCTCCCTAATAATACTTCATCTTAAAATTCTGCAAAAACGTATAAATAAATATAATAATCCAGGTTCCCTTTTTTAAAACAAAAATTTAATTAAATGGAAGTTAGATCCCTTTGGAATAAAGAAAAGCAGCTTTAAAGACACTCTAGACATTGGCTTTAAGGATTTCCTTCCCTCTCTTTTTGCCTAATAGACTCCAATCCTAGGATTGTATTTCTCTGCTTCAATGCTAAAAGGCTTCTTAAAAGAAGCAATATTCAAAGGCCTAACCCAGACATTTTATGGGATGTCATGCATTTTCAGCTGTTCATAACATAAAAAATAAAATAAAATACTGCAGGTTACTTTATCAAAGAGAAAGTTGATTTGTAATTCCCAAGGTAGAATTATGAAAATACCTTGAGAGCATTACAGGAACAGACATTTATGAGAACTAATAAAATTAGCTGACCGCAGTACAAATTTGCTGAATGCTTTTGGAGGAGAAAATATGTTCCTTCCCCCACTGCCCAGCAAAAATCAGATGAAAGTTGTCAGTTTGTGAAGCCTTTTCTGTGACAAATCAAAGCCTTTCTTTAGCAGAGTATTGTTTCTGCAGTGGTCCCCTGGGAAAATGATGTTGAACTTATCTTCTTCCCACTGAAACAATAGAAAAAGAGCTTATGATATCTATAGGAGCACTACTAACAAAGCTTTGTGTATGGGAATGGGGCTGTTTTCCAGCTGTCTTCCATCCCCAACCTGTAGCTTCACTGATTGGGTTGGCTCGAGGATGAAGTGGGGAGGATAGAAAGACTTAGCAAAGGGTCAAAGGCCTAATCTTAAAGGGTGCTGAATACCTGCAGGTCCATAGAAAATCCAACTTTCAGGACTACCCTGTTCTGAGAACAGTTGTGGAGCTTGTACCGGCTTTGCTTTTTGAACATGCATGGCACCACCCTGATCCAAGCCCACAACAAGGAGAACTGTGAAGTCGAAGAGAGTCCCCTGTGTGAGCCAGTGTGGCCCTAAGGCTTAGAGATGCCACAAAACATACCAGAACCAGATGGGGCACTGTCACTTATTATTGCCTTGCATATAGTCAGTAATGTGGAATCCATTAAAATGTAGCTTCATGGCATCTGGAGTAATTTTTAGGACATGGAGGGATGTGTCTCTTCCCTTTGAGAAACTTTCAGTGGTTTTTACTTGCAACTGGCAAAATAAATAAATAGGTAAAGTACTTTCTTTCTCTTTTGAATGCACCTCGTGTCTTTCTCTCCAAAACTTACAAGTCTTTCCATGTTCATAAGTTTTCCTAGCAGAGGTGTATAACATGCAGTCTGTACCTCTCCATCTCATGTGAAAATTACCAAGGTACTTTAATCTCCTACTGCGAGGCCTGTTTCCTGGTCCTTGAATTATTCTGTTGATCTTCTTTCTATTTGTGGTTTCTTAAGAAAACAAGGCTTATGTTGGCATACTAAAAGTGGATTTATGAGTCTGCTTGCTCCCCTCCTTCCTCCTCCCTGTTAACCCTTGACTAATTTCACAGAGGCAAGAAGAGTCTTAAACTGTGCATGTTTCCTGGAGATGCAGCCAGAAAGAGGAGGGAGAATCCTATTAGTGCACTAATGAGAGAAAAGCTGAAGCGTATATGCTCAGCTGCTACTAGACATCTGAAAATCCATGCTGGAGCAACCTGCCCAAACTAGTTTTCTTGAGTTAACACTTTCCTAACAATGCCTTTTGGAGGCTAGTCACTGAAGCTGTGTATGATGATCACAATTTAATCTCATTGCACTTGGATACCAAACCAGGTATCTTGGATATCCAGCCCAAGGGAGCAGTGTGCCAAGAACTGGGCTCTGTGGTCAATGAGGACCATCCAGGCTCATCATCCAAGATCTCTAGCCAGTATCCCATGTCTGCCAAATTCCCTCGGGGCATTAGTTGTGCTCATGCCTGCCTTGTTTCAAGAGGCAAATCTGTTCAGATGGCTCTGTGCCTTCCTAATTCCCCATACTGACAGTCTGTCTCGTGCGTGTGGATTTTATTGGCAGTGTTTTGAGAAGAAGTTCCAAATCATGGATGAAAATGTTGACTGGTGTTGGGCTCGTTACCAATCCCTATAAATTTTTTGCTAGAAAAAGCTCCCATCGCAGATGATTCTCCATTTTTACAGCTGCTTTTTGAAATCTTTTGGTACAGTCAGTGTTCAAACTCTTGAGGAGTTTTCTATTAATATTACGTAGTTTTAGTTCTATAAGCATAAAATTAATCTCCTTTGGCTAACTACTGTAAACTGATGCAGTTTTACCAGCTAATACTGAATAAGCTCAGAAAGGAAAAGATATTTTTTTGACATGACTATTTTCTCTAATGTTGTATGGACCACCACAGATGATCTTTCTTCTTCCCAAAGGATCTTCTTTGCTCAGTGAGTCATCTATCCCATGTCCCTGTTCTTCTTCAAGGATTTATTCCAAGATAGTTTGTTCAGCCAAAGCCAGCTGAGCTGATATATAAACTGACTCAAAATTGAATTTCTTTTTTTTGATTTCCCCTGTATCCTGAATACAGTTTGGCTTGTCCAAGCTTTGTAATTCCATAGGTGGCATTGGGAAGAAAACAAGAGGATTTGCAATATCAAGAAGTTTAAGTTAAATGCATTTCCTTTTCTCAGATCCAGATTTAATATGTATTTCTGAGTCTGTACCTAATTTTTTGCATAATCTCTCGAACAATTAAATTTTGAGTGGTTAGCAATATTACTTAAGTGAGAGAACATACGCCTTCAGGGATACATACATGTTTCCTGGTCTAAGTATAATTTCCTTTTTGTCTTCCATTGATTAATCATTTTGGTTTTCCCTCTCTTTCAATTTAGTTAATGAACCAACTTTCTTTAATCCCATATGAAATTCACTGTATGTCCCATCAATAGCCTTATTCATAAATCTTGTGTTCCCCTGTAGCTAATAAGAAACAACAGTTCAGATATCGTTCATCATCTCCACTCTGTGCTGGAGCTAACTGAGCTGGAACAGCGGAAAGAGGATAGATTATGTCATCTCAGCATCTCCAAGCAGATTGATTTTATTAATGAGGCTGAGGTTAGAAATGCAGAAGATCAAACCTCAGTCTTCATCTGAAACAAGTAGGAAAGTAAATTACTTTTAGGTTTCACTAAAGAACAGACTACTGTTAGCAAAAAACAATATCATACAATCATAGAATAGTTGGGGCTGGAAAGGACCTTAACACATAACATGGTTTGTGCCTTCAGGCACTGACATTTCTACATTTATTTTGTTAAGTTGGAGAATTTTCAGCATCGGATGCATCCTAGTTTAGCGCTGTGTTCCTTATTTAGATCTCTTGCCATTTTTCCTCAGTTTAATGCTTGGGCACTGTTATGGTTGTTTTGCATTTTTTTTTATTGTTTGTTTTTTTTCTTGGTGGGAAAGCATCTTCCTCATGTCACTCTTCCTCTAAATAGCCTTTGCAGCCTCATAGACAAGATGCACTCCACCTCTGTAACCCTGCAGTATATGCAGCATGAGTGGGAGCACAGTCCTATGTTTGTGAAGGATTCAGATGCTTAGTCCATGGGTATCTTCTGACTCAATACCAAACCAAATATGTACAAGATGACTAATGTTAAAGTTCCCCCCAGGCAGAGATGAGAGACAGAGAATATGTATGCTACAAAAAGGAGTCTGCTGAAGACAGGGGAACATATTTAGCTCAAAACCAGTGTTAACTGAAGAAACAAAGGATGTAGATTGGCCAGGAATGGAAAACAGACTGGATGCTCCTTCAGCATTGGTTGGCTTAGCAGTAAGAACAGATGCCTTTGGGAGAACCTCTAGGCAAAACCAGGTGGATATCAGCTTAAGTAGGGAAATTATTATATGAAGCCATGTCTTTGGTGATTAAAAAATATAGATCTGCTAATCTGGAGGGGCTTTTCTACCTGAAGTACAGCCAATCCTTGAAAGGTTTTGCTGCCTAGATGGAAAAATCTGTGTAGTATTCTGCAATCTTCAGCTGAAGCTTTTCTGCCTCTTCTTCAGTCTCCTCTATCTGCCTTTGATGCCTGCGTATCTCAGAAGTAGCAGAAAAGAACAGTTGGTTGCTGAAATGTCAGCACAAATGAAAGAGACAAAGGAAAATACCTGAAAAATAGCTGTTAAAATTCAGAGGCACAACCTTCACATTCCTTGACATTTTCTGTAAACTGTGGGTGTACATTCATGTATATAAAATATGTATGTGCATGTATATGTCTACACCCATTTATAAATTGTCTGTGTAAATGATATATACGTGCAAAACCAGTTGCAGAATGTGTTTTCCCACATTCATATGTTGCGACCTTGTGAATTATCTCACACCCAAAAAGGAAAACCTCTATGAGGAAAGAGTTATTTCCTGCTTATTGCTCCTTTGCGAATTTTCTCCTTTTCAAAAGCATATGAAAAGCTTTGCTGCTTTGCTCTCAAGTGGAAAGCAGTAACAAAGCCTTTCCACAGAACAGCAAAATTTAATCCCGAAATTTTCAGGGGAGGCTTTTGAAGTTCCTAATGTAATAGTGTGCCTGTTCAGTTTTTAATGTGTTGGGATTTTTTATTGCATAGTGTCTTTAAATTATTCCCATCAGTTGCAGATTTACGGTGCTCATATTCTTTCTTTTCTTGATACTCAGTGTCTGTATTTTAAATAACTTGTGTTTTCCCTTTATTCTAGAGAGAATTCCTAAAAGTAACCAGTGCTATTCAAGCAGCCTAATTATGCTAAAAGTAGAACTAGCTCTTTTTCCTAAAAACCTTGTTTTGGTGCAGTGGAAACTGCATAGTAACTTAAGTCAAGGGTGACAAATAAATAGTGGAAACACATCACTTCTCCAGCGTTTTCTGTATCTCAGGAGATCCAAAGATTTATGACTTATTCAAAGTGAGGCACCTTGGTTTATTATTTTTCAACAGAAAATTTCTGGGTATATTACAAGAAGAATACCAAGAACAAAATATTTCATGAAACAATTGTCTGATCCAAAATAATTTTGCAAATACATTTTAAAACTTTTTTCCTGGAGAAACCAAACCAGTATTTTATCTTTCTTTAACTGATTTACTGAATAGTTTGTGAAGAAGAAACAATATCTATGCACGTATATCTAGATGCTCATTACACCATGTATTTCCTCATAAAAGAAGCAGTTAAGATAGGGCAAATGATTTTATTTTTTGTCATTCCTCTTTATTATTCTTACTGCTTGACATGCTAAACTAGTTCATGACTCTATTGAACTTGGTGCCCTACCATGCAGAGTAAGATGTGGATCCTGTGCTAACACTGTTTTGAAAGTCTTAAGCCGGAGTGTGACAGGTTTTACAAGTCATTTCAGTAAACTGATCATTGCTGATTCTGCAGTCACAAGGAAAATCATTTAAGATATACACATAATCATATGTATTTCTTGACCTAGAGGCTACGGGAATGAGTCCTTAATGCTGTTTACCACCTTGGAGGGCATTAAAATGATGGGACTGGAAGGGCTGTTTAGGTTATAGCAATCTAATTATACCCAGAGGAGAGCGAACCACAGCATTTAAAACCAGCTGGTAGGGGAAATCTCCTGTGGATCCAAATTACCCCTTTTTTCAGATAAAGCGTAAGCATCTGTCGTTGGCTGAGCAGCTAAACTGTGACCGTTTTAAATGCAGTGCATACCCACCGAAAGCAGGGAGTTCCCTATTTGGTGTGTTCAGATGCTTCAGTACCTAAAGAAGAAAACTCTTTGATTTTCTTTTATTTATTTTCTTCTGTTCTCCTTTTCTGTAGCTGCCAGCAGCACCACAGGTACAGAATTACTCCATCTCAACAGAAGCACAAAGGTTTTTGTGTTGGATCTGCACAGTGGTGCAAATTTTAAGTTGTAGATCTCATTACATGGTGCATATTAAAATACCTCTTCACTGTTTCTCTCCACAAGGACTTCTTGTTTGTTTCTTCTCAAGTTCAACTGTGGCAGCTAGATGGAAAGTCTGAATGAAAGGCAGGAGTTTGCCTTAACTGATTGGTATTAGATCGGATAGCAGACAAGTAAGACACTAGACATTGTGCTCTAATGAAAATATATTGTGGCTTTCTGGTGGTAACTAAAAGAAAGAAGTAATAATGCTTTGCCTCCTCTGACATGTTAAAATATTTCTGATTCACTTCTGAACCTTACAAAGCATCATTTGTAAACCTAAGCAAGCTTAGATTTAACTTTGTTTTCAAATACTTCTCGGGCTTTCTTTGGGACAGCCACTGCATTTTATCGTGTGTGTTTGTACATGTGCATAGATATAGATACAGATTAAATGTCACCAATACCTAGTTCCTCAGGTCATGGCCTGTTTAACAAAATGACTGTTCAATCTGGGAGTGCTTTCTTTAGGATAGGGTTTCTTGCCTGTTTTCAAGGTAAGACAGAACAGTCAAATATTTATGAATGTTACAACATTCCAGATTTCCTTTCCAAGGCTACTTGAGGCCACTTGAAGAAGTAAATCTGTCGTGGTGATGGAGACAAGCTTCATTTGCACGCTTCCTTTCATCTCTCTCCAAACAAATGGTTCATTCACACTTCCTAAGTCAATGGTAGCAACTGTGCTTGTTTTCTCTGTGGAATGAGTAGGACCCATCACGGTCATTTACATGATGTAGGTCTATTATTAAGGAAAGGATTTGCGCAATCAAGGCATATGTTCTCTTTCCTTTTCTTTTTATGCATTTGATATACTCAAGTGGACTGGTAATTGAGACTCTGTGTTTAACCTGGAATCAGGCAGACAGGGCACCTGTCTTCCTTGCACGACTGTTCTTCTGCAGGTATTTCTCCTTTCAGAAATCATTCGTGGACTTCTCCCTAAGGTAGTCACAAGCTACTGCTATGGCTAATGAATTCTAGCTGCTGATTTGGGGCTGTGACTTTGAGCTGAAAGATGACCTTTTTAGTATCCCTCCAGTTTTCCCTCCTCTGTGCTTTTCATGCTTACATTGGCACTTTCTTATTCCTTAGTGAATCACAGAATTGTTTAGGTTGGAAAAGACCTTTAAAATTGAGTCCAACCATTTGCCTCCACCAGATCAATATTCCTGCTCAACTTGGTGTTGCCTGCAAACTTACTGAGGGTGCACTCAATCCCTTCATCCGGATCACTGATAAAGATATTTAAGTAGAACTCAATCCAGAGCCCTGAGGAACACCACTTGTGACCAACTGGATTTAACCCCATTCACCACCACTCTCTGGGCTTGGCTATCCAGGTGTTTTTTGTCCCAGTGAAGGGTACACCCATCCAATCTATGGGTAGCCAGTTTCTTCAGGAGAATGCTCTGGGAAATACTCACAGCATTTCCTTCATCTACTGTGCTAATCATGTTGTTATAGAAGATCAGGTTAATCAAGGAGGACCTGCATTTCATAAACCCATGCTTACGGGGCCTGGTAGCTGATTGTCCTATATAAGCTGCATGATGGCACTCAAGAAGATCAGCTCCATAACCTTCCACAGCACTGAGGTCAGACTGACAGGCCTGTCATTCCCTGGATCCTCCTCTCAGGCCTTCCTGTAGATGGGCATCACATTTGCTAACCTCCAGTCAATTGGGACTTTCCCGGTTAGCCAGGACTGCTGATAGATGATGGATAGTGGCTCAGTGAGCACTTCCACCCGCTCTCTCAGTACCCTTGGGTGGATCCCATCCACATCATTAAGTGGTGTAGCAGATAGCTGCTCATTTTCCCTTGAATGGTGTGGGCTTTATTCTCCTCCCTGTTCCTTTTTTCTAGCTGTGGGCTTGGTACCTGCAGAAAGCTATTCTCACCGTTAGAGACTGAGGCAAAGAAGACATTAAGTACTTCCGCATTTTCCTCATCCTTTGTCACTCTTGTTTCCTTCCACGTCCAATAAAGGATGGGGATTCTCCTTAGCGCTCTTTTTGTTGCTAATGTATTTGTAGAAACACTTTTAATTGTCCTTTTATGGCAGGAGCCAGATTAATTTCTAGTTGGGCTTTGGCCCTTCTGTTTTTCTCCCTGCATAATCTCACAGCATCCTTGTAGTCCTCCTGAGTTGTTTGTCCCTTCTTCCAAAGGTCATAAACTCTCCTTTTTTCCTCTGAGTTCCAGCCAAAGCTCTCTTTTCAGGCAGTCTCCTTCCCCACCAGCTCATCTTTTGGTGGGGAAGATGGAGTGACAACTCCATCGATTTTGTAGTCATTTTACTCTTGACCTCCCACAGTGGCTGTCAAGTTCAGTTTGACTTTGCTGCAGATGGGGCTCTGTGCCTAGAAATCTCTTTCTAGCCTTAAAAATTAAGTCCCTCAGCTGCTGCTAAGGAAACTTGGCTGGATGATGGGAAACTATCATAACAGGGCTGGAATGAAACCTTCCTCCCAGCTGCAGCGAGAGTACAAGCAGGCTGGTCTGTGCCTCTTGTTTCAGACTCAGAGCCCCATCCCTCTGCCTCTCACTGCCCAGGGAGGATGCTTGTCCCTCTCCCAGCCAAGGTCAGACCTTGCACTGCAGTCCTGATGGTGTGCTACAAGGATCAGTGTGCTGACCTAAAAAACTTTGCCTCTGATCTTGACCAGTCCCATGTCATGTTTTTGTGTTCTGGCCAGATGTTTGTTGCCATTTCTGACCAATCCTGTCCAGCTACCCACCCCTGGAGAATATGTACTCAACCTAAGTAGAGGCAGATGTGAGTTTGCTCTGCTAAATGCAATGCCAGAATTTCTGTGGGTCTGGGGCCTTGTTTTAATCCTTCCTGATAGGTAGCTGTCAGTGTCCTGTGCAGTTGTGCTTAGTGGTTCCTTGTTAGCTTTGCAGGGGCTGCTCCATCCTCAAGGAGTGCGGGAAACAGGTCAAGCAGCTGTAGGTTTTCATCTCCAGTGCTCATCTGGAAGGCACCTGCTGCACCATGGGCAAATAGAGAGCTGTGATGTGATTTGAGAGCAAACAGTGTTCTCTGAAATCCCACGTGTAAAGAAGCTGTGGTTGAAGCCATAAGGAAAACTCCCATGGATGTCAATCATGTGAGCTCCACGTCCTCCACATTCCTTGGGGGGAAGGTGACAACTGTCTTCTTTAATGAGGAGAAAGCAGATAAATGGGACAGACTATGCAAGGTCACCTCCTGTCCTGTCCTCTCTGGGATCATGTTGATGAAAGCAGTTGAGTCACCTCTCCCTGGAGGTGTCTGATGGATGTTACAGCCAGGTCTTGGCACTAAAGAGTGAGTTGGGCGTTACTGCCCAGTCTGCATCCCCAGCTGAGGCATGAAGTAATGTCTTAGCCAAATGTGCACTTGAGCACACCATAGCTACTTAGCTTCTCCTGTGTGAAAGAACTTCCTTCCCTTCGGGGTATTCCCTTGATTTTTAAAGAGTCAAGCAAATATTTAAGAGTGGATTAGAGTCGAGCTCAACATATCCATCATTCACCATCAATTATCCATGTCATTAATATGATTATGCTCAGCTCGGGACTTCTCTGTGTCTGAGCTTACCAAGAGCTAGGAGGAACTAAAGGTGGAAATTTATAGCAAGAACCTTTCCCTTCCCCCCTCCCTTATTTAATGGCACACAGGCTTTGACCTAAAGTGTAATTTTCTGCAACATTTAAGGCAGATAAAGTGTCTTTAGCAGCCAAAGGAAAGCTCAAAGGTAACATTATCTAACTAGCAAACAGATGGAGGATTTAACATTCTTGGTAGCTGAAATTTTGGACTGTAGCCAAACCATGTTAATGGATTTTTTAGCAGTTGTTCCTTTCATAGGAAAGTGGAGGACACGGTGCTAAAAATAATAAAAAAATGTGGCAAAACTGAAAAGCAGGGGTGGGAGGGATCTTGTGCTTCAAAAACTGGGGTGCGGATGTAGGAGCTAAAGACAGAAGATAGTTCTCCTCGGAAGCCCCAGATCTTTGACTTAATGGGGGAGACAAGCCTGTGGAATACTGGTTTGTTGTTCAGTGTTAACTTTGCCTTCCTATGAAAACTGCAGACAAAGACAATGTCCCTTGAAGAGCTCTTCTTCCAATTGAGTTGCAGGCAGCAAGGCAAAGCCTGAACTATCTGCTCCACAGACGTGTCCAGCTCCTTGTACACTGCAGCCAGCTCTGGTTCTCTCTTATGGTCCCTGCTATTTTGCTGTGTGCAGAGGGTTTTCCCAGTAACCACAACCATAAGCTTTGTTGCTCCATAGCATATTCTCTCTGGTTTTTAAACATGACAGACTAGGCCCTGAAAAACTTGTATAATGGAGACCACAGGGCTTAAGAGATAAGAATGTGTTTTCCAGGAATTAATGGTGAAGACTGTGATGTACAGAAGGCAGTTGACGGGCCTGAGCACTAAGAAAACCTGATAGCTTGCCATAATTTGGATCTACCAAATCCTATCATGTATTGTCAGTGGATCTTCAAAATTGTATGAAATTATGAGGTTTTCATAAAATGTCTGTGTTTCATAATAACAGCTTCCATCTCAGCACTTGTGTGAGTTTTGTTGTTATGCTGTATAAAAATTACAGGCTCTCTAGCAGGGAGCTGGGAAGTATCGCATACCTGGGCCAATTAATAATTGACAGGAGTAAAGATGTTAACTCAGAGGATTGAGCTGAACTACCAGGCACCTCTGCAGAGATGCAGAGATCTGGAACCACTCATTTCATAAAGAATAGAGGCTGATGTTGGAGGGTTAGGAGGCATTTGCTTTGACTAGCCTTGCTCTTTTCCAAGCAGAGATCTGGGAGCAAATGGATGACATTAACACTACACTGATTACGGAACACTGAATAAATCATACAGGGGTCTAATTCCACCAGATCTCATTACCACCAGATTGAACTTTTCACTAACTCGTGTGTCTCAAGTGATCTGAGTCAGCACATCAGCTCTGAGCATCCCAGGATTTGGGAATGCTGGAAGTGGATCTGGTTCCAAACACTGGCGCTCAAGAGCATTCTTGCAAGTCATTTTCCAGCAGGCAGAACCTAAAATATCACAAAGAGAGAGCTGGAGGCCAACAGAAACTCCAGCTGAGAGCTCGGAGCTGCTCCAATGCCAGAGCATCCATCTTCCGAAAGTTTAATGAGATGAGTTTCTGTTAGGCGCTTTCAAAACCAGGCCACCAGCAGTGACCTTGGACGTGGTGTCTTGCTCCCCATGGTGCCTGGACAGCAGGAGCTGTGGTTCAGACCTCAATAAGAAAGCAGGATGGTGAAAATTTGTGAGAGCTAATTAAACAAGACAAGGTTTTGCCTGGCAGGGATTCATGCCAGATAGACTACATCCCGGGAAACCATTTCAGGCTTTGCCATAAAGTACTTGTGGAGCAGGATGTATTGCCAGACTTCACTTCAAATATATTACTAAAGCTTTCCCTTTTCTTTTTTGGAATTGGTATGGCCATAAATTATCTGCTTAGCACAAGGTTAAACATAGGACAGCAAAAGCTGTGAAGTCTCACAGATGAAAGGCCCCAGCATAAGTAGGGAAAATGGTCATACATAATGTTATCAGGCCATGCTTCATCTGAGCATGCAAAGCATGCTCTGAGAGCTCAAGACATGATCATCAGTCTTGGGAGGTCTGTATTCATATTCCTGCTCTGCCACTGCCCATCTGTTGGTCTTGGGGCAAGGTCTTAGTTTCTTAATGCTTTTGGAGTCTTACTGGTAAATAATGATGGTACAATTCTAACCTCAGCTGTGAAAAGCACAAATGCCACACTAATGTCTGGAAACTGCGTTAAGGAGGGTGACAGGAATGCTGCCCTCTTACGGAGATCTTGCCACCTAGCTCTGACCTGGAGGCTGCAAGGTCTTGGGCAATCACTCCAGTGGTAGGTGAAACAGCATTTCATGTCTTTATGCGGACCCAGCCTCTTATCCTGACCCAAGAAGTAGCATCCTCAGTCAAGCCCAGGTTAAAGAACAAGCCATTAGCAGGACTTGGTCCTTACCCAGACACCCAGCACACCTGCAGCAGCAGCTCTGTGTTACCACAAAGGAAAAACAACCCCAGATGACTTTATCATTAAGTCTAGAAACAGTAGTGGGATGCAAGGAGCAGATAATATTCCCTTAGAGTTTATGTGGTACAGACCAGGCTTGCTCCAAACCTGGCTTCTGGATTGGCACCTGTAGTCTGGAAGTGGAAAGTGATGGTGTTTGCAATTTAGGTCTGTTTTTAATGCCTCCTTGGATCTGTGTTTTTTGGTAGTATTCATATAAGCAATTCCTTCTCTCAGAGCTGGAGGTACAAAAAGTTCTAGTTGATTCTGAGCAGTATTTCGATTGTGGTAGGCAGTAACTGAGCTTTCTAGAGGAAGTTACTACTTTCTAGTTACTACTTTCTAGTTACTACTTTCTAGTTACTACTACTAATAGAGACTCAGATACTACTTAAATAAGATCGAGGCAGTTTCAGATACATTGTAGTTGTATAGTTTGGATATTGTTTCTGTGCAGAACTGTATTTATCACATCCCTCAACTACCTTCAGTCTTTGGGAATCACTGTGCATCCTACCTTTCTCTGTTAGAGTCATAGTTGCCTTAGTTACTGTATTTTTTAATCCACCTGTTTCTATATCACATATAATGCAACTTAATTAAAGCCAGAGCTAGGGAGAACCTCTTCCAGAGGAAGAAATGTGAATACCTCTGAGTAGTTGAATGCTTCTGAGCTGTATTTCAGAGGGAGCAGTGAGCAGGTGTCAGGAGAAGAGAGATGAGTTCTGAGAATAAAACAATAGAGAGGATTGGTCTGGAAGAGAAGTAGCCTGCAGATGTGTTCACTGATTCATTGGAAATTAAAAGCAGATCTAACAGTTTGGGGAAGAAGTTCTGTAGCACCAAGTCTGCCTCTGTGTATAGACACTTACGGTATTGTTCCCCGGTTCAGGAAAGAAAGGTTTTTGATGTATGCCAGTCCTGTCTCATCCAACCCAGATTTTAGTCTCTTGTGGGTAGACATCAGTCGTAAACAGACTGGAAAACTTAGACACTTTTCTTGGAAGGAAGCGTAGGGGTTTTTTTTTGTTGCGTGGTTATTTTTTTTTCAACACACCACTGATTTCAAAGCTGTGTGGTTTGAGCAATAGCCCAGAATTCTTGGGTTTCTATTCTCCTTGTTCATCTTACAAAGCATAAATATCGTATTTCCTCTGTAGGAAAACACATACGTACTTGTGTATCTACGTGCATCTGTATTTGTGTGGATGTGGAATTGTTAATATAACAGGTTTTCAGGATCAAGGTATTGGATGCTGAATACAGTGAAACAGTGATAGGGAAAAAGAGGTCAATACTGAGAGGTAAACTGTCTCTGTGTCCTCACATCTTACTTCTGCTGCCCCAGTGCCAGGGCAAGTGATCTTTAATGGTGTTCATTAACTGCTGTTGGTTGGCACAAGCCGCAGATGGAAGAAGGCCATGGCAGAGAAATCCAGGTGCTGGCGGAGCTGTTGGCAGTTCAGGAGAAATTCCCTACCTTGTGCATCAGTGCTGGCTGTTCCTCTACATTCTGTCAGGGGACGATGAGGTCCTCTCCTTCCCAGTGACTCAGGAGCCTTGGGCAGGGGTTGCAGTGACTAATGGTTCGGTAGCATGCTTTGCAAAGAGGCACCTTTGCTCTGATCTCCTGGCCAAATTCTTTCCTGGAAAATTGGATGGGATGTTTTTCCCTTGCAGTTCCAGATGCACAGAGTATTCATTGCTGCTCGCTAGCATAGGCTGACAGCTAATGAAGGTTCAGGTATGCCGCCTTTTCTGTGACCAGCTAAAGGGTTCCTTGAGTATATCAGCTGTAATAATGATTTGGAACAACAATGGAAGGAAATCTTGGTTTGCTACTGCATTGTAGAAGTACTCAGCATCTTTTGATAAAGAATGTGTTGTATTTATTAACTATGGCATGATAGTCTTGCTCCTGCTTCTCTTGCAACTAAAGCATGCTGCAGACAGCATGTTGCATTTCCCCATAGTGAGTGACCAAAATGTGGGCTCTGATCTTTCCCATAACCATAGTACTTAGAGGAAAGCTAAGTTTTCAAGAAAGAAGCACTGAACACACAACTTGGAATCTCAGCTGAAAACTGAGCTGAAAGAGCTATCTTTCCTTCGACTGTGCTCTGTGCTCAGAGAAGGTTGGAGTTGGGCTTCATCCAGATGGCAGTCAAGTGATCAGAAAGTGGGCTCGGTGAGTGATGCGGCAGAGGGTGCCAGAGCATGGGTGTAGCGTAACGCACAAGTGCAATGCAAACACTCTCAGTGAGCTCTTGCACTCGGAGGTGGACTTCAGATAACGCGTTGACAGCAGCAGTCAGGAAAATAAAATTGTTGAGGGGTTGTGAAAGGCTCTCTCTGTTGGAATCAAACGGTGTATATAACCTCTGCTTTCTGTGTGCAATCACAGAGACACAGGGCGAAGGGATGCATGGGAATACCAGAAGAAAATCCCAGCAACTCTGGTCACAGCGGTAATGACAGTGAGAAACAGTAGCTTGATACAGTTCATTGCTATAGGGGTTTTACTTCGAAGGTTGTGGTTCAGATCCTTCTCTCTGTGTGAGCAAGTTGCATTGCCTGTTGGTTCAGGCAAGACTGTGTACAGCAGAAGCTCTGGTTCAGTTATTGAGGTATGTGAATTTAGGCTGCTTAACAAAGTCTGAGTATATTGTAGGTTGCCTGCAAATCTGCAAAAATGGTTGGTTGTTGTTCCCAAAGTAATTCGCCAGCGCTGGGGCTTTCTGGAATAGGAAATCTCCATGTTTCAGTTACTTTAGCACAGCAATAGGAGACATGGTTGAGCTGTGGCTTTGAGAAACAACCACAGTATAAATAATTTGTCTTTTAGATAGCGTGGCTGCACATTAAACAGACTTCTGTGAGAAACTCTGCTTATTTCAGTGGGACAGCTTTCTAATTATCTCACACTTGTTAAGTAAGGGTCACAGCATTAGACCCTAGTTTCTGTCCTTAAACTGCTTTGAGATCTTTGGGGGCTGCACATGAAATTATATTGCTATGTGTAATTTACAGGGTGTTGTCAGTTGAAAGCTCCTCTGTGTTTCATGCATCAAGCGCCGTTCAGGCCAGCTGGCAGTTGGCTCAGGATAGCGATACCATGATAGGAAATACGGTCAGACATTGCTGAAGGTATTAGCATATCTACCTGCTGTATGCCAGAATCAACGCTGCACTGCCTGTACCAGTCACTTGGGCTGAGATGGAAACATCCTCCGGTGTAGGAAATGTGGGGTCACAGATCTTCAGAGGAACATAAGCAATGGGTTCAGTTAGCATCAGTGTTTCCCCAATGCTTTGTCTTGTTGAGGTTAGTATCGCTAGTAACACCAGTAATATGTGCCAGATGCACCAAAAATGATCAAGTCTGTGGCAAACCTGAAATGTCCATTTAGTCTAAAGGGCATTTTGTTCAACACATTTTAACATTTTGATGGATTCTGTTTAGCTGTTAACGCTGAGAGCAGAGCAAGTGTAAGGCACTGGACAAGAGCTGGTTTTCATAGAGAAACGTAGCTGTTTTCCACTCTTAGGCTGATAATGAGTTCCCAGTACTGGTTGTTAGAATACTTCTGGCAGAGTGAGAGAAACAGAGACACAAGAGGGATCATGTTTCATGGACCATAAACTGGGGCACACTAAAATAATCCTCTCAGATATGGTCAACTGAATATGAATCCGTGTAATCTTGAACACACTCTGCATGAACTCAGAATTAATCATCAGAAAAAATGAACCCGTGAATGCAGAGCTGGATGTCAGGAGGAATATTTCTTTCTCATGGTGAAATACTCAAGATCAACTTGCGGCATCGTCCTACAAAGAGCATCATAAAAACTGAACCAGAAGATGTCGTTATGAATTATTTGCTGGGGGTCTTGACTATCCCTTGTATAGTATATTTGGATGCCATGTGGCATTTATTTTCCAAAGAGATTAGGAAGTGCAAAGTCATTAAATAAAGCTCAGCTGGAAAACAGTGATCTTCTATTTTCCCCCCTGAAGCAGCCTTGGGCCCTCTAAGACTGATATTTAGTAACCCTTTGAATTAATACTTCAAACACTTTGAAAGGTGAGCTTTGGTTCTTATACTGACAAGTCTGTGGGTCTGATGTCTACAAGCACAGAAAAAAGAAGTGTCTGCTGCTCTGGTGGGGCTTCTCATCCTGGATGTGGAGTCAATGATAAGCATTGTGGCAATGGTGGGAAAAGCAGCTGTCATGGTATTCTGAAGTTCATTCCAAAGATCAGTTGTCAGTAACTTTGTCAATGTGCAAGCATGTAATGGGACGAACACATTCTCCTGGGAGGAAAGGGGATTATGCTGCTTTTAAAGATGGGGCAGCAGGCACACAGACCAGTTACTTTGCAAGGAAATCAAGTGTTTCTTGAGACAAGCAGTCCCGATATCTCAACCACAAAGAATATATTCTCAAATAGAGTTTTGGTTCCTTCTTTTTGAGAGAGAGAAACTTTGGAGCATTACTGCATGATTCACCAGCCCTTGGTTCAGTGTGACTTTGAATGCCTGGGGCCACTGCACAGATCTCTTGACTTACCATCCTCTTTCTGGAGCCCTATGATGTACCTCAGAAAGGAATGAGAGACAGAGGGGAAAGTGAGACTTCTTAATGTGCCTTAGGAATTCACGACGGGTCTTGAATCTCTCTAGGAATGTTTTTCTTGTTTCACTCCATTGGGAATTGGCTCTGACATAGTAAAAAACATTTTCAGAACAAGTCCCTTTCATTTTCTTGCCCTCCCTATTGCTCTTGCCACTGACCCAAAACCTTTTGATTTAATTTTTTTTTTTTTCCTTTTTCTTTTGACTAATTGGCCTCAGTGAAAAGTGTTTTGTTTCCTGCAGAAACTTGGCTGTGAGAAAAAGTGTGGAGATTGGGAGAAGTCTGGGACAGGGCAGTGCCAAAGGGCTTATATAATAGCCCAGAACGATCAGCCAAAAGATAGTGTGAGAGCTTTGTAGGTGGAGTTCAGTGGGATGAAAAGTGCTGCGGGATTTGGACACAAAAATGCCAGTAGGACAGTGAATTTAGACTCAAGGTTAAACTTAAGCATTGTAAATAAGAATAAAGAGCTAGGACGAACAGGTTTGTCGCCGCAGAAATGAATTGAAGCGCTTTGAGTTGAAGACAGAGGGATGGCAGTTTCTTCCTGTGCTTTCTGTAGCATAAAGCTCTGATCAGCTCCCTTGAATTCAATGGAAATCTTGTTACTGACTTTAAGGGAAGAAGATAGGACTTTGTAAAGAGATATTTCAACTATGCCAAGCACCCATCCTGGCCCACTTCTCCATGATCAGACATTGAGTTAGCATGAACTACTTATCCCTGAATATGTACTTAACAGCCAGGGATGGTCCTACCACCATGCTCAAGCTTTAAGGTACTTCCTGTAGATTTCAAGGAAGAGAGAGAGGCAGAAGATTAGGAATTCATCCACATTAACAGAGCCTTGGGCTCAGTCTGGAGCAGTGGGGATGATTCATGCTTGTTTTGTTGGCTGAACCAGATGATTGAAGGGAAAGTTCTGTTGGGTCAATGCTGAACAAAACTGTTTTCATTTTCTCACTAAAACAAAAGCCTGGAAGAAAATTCAGGCTGTGCAAAGTGTTTAAATGTTTAATTTAGTGTCCATGTTTGTGTTCTGTTTGAAATTAAATGTGCTTGTTCCATTTCAGTAAATTGTTTCTCAATGCCTTGAAATAAAACTGAGAAGTTTTTGTTTGCTTGTTTAGTTTGGAAAAAGCAAAAGTCAGTATTTCAGTACCCTTGAATTCCTCGTCAATAATCCTCAGCAAATGTGATTTGGGAACTGTTTTGGTTATCCCAAAAATGAATTTCTTGGCAGATATGTTACACAGTCTAAACCATCCTCATCCAACGTTCATCCAGTTCCCAGCTCCATCATGAACTCTCTGTTTAGGACTAAGACCCATTGACTGATGTGTAGGACTGGTACATAGATGCAGACACGCAGCCTGGCCATGCAGAGAGGCATAGATGTTCAGTGTAGCAGCTGAGGGAGATGAAGGAAAGATGAACTGCTCAGTTTGTCCTGAAGGAAGCTTTCCTTTTCCAAAAGTCGTCTTAGTTGCAGAGGGGTTACTTTGTTCAAGATTTTTGTTCATATTCAGTATTCTATCTTATTATATCAGAATACTCAGTACTGTATCTTCCCTGTTCCTTAGAGTGACTTTTTTTGTGTTCTGTCTTTTGTAATCTTTGGGCCAGTTGCAGTGATGGCTTAAATCAGTGTCGTGGTTTAAGTCCAGTCAGCCACATAGCTCACCTCCCCCCATCTTCCTCCCCCCCTGCTCCCAGAGGAATGGGAAGGAGAATCGACAGAATGTAACTCCCATGGGTTGAGATAAGAACAGTCCAGTAACTGAGGTATAACACAAATCACTGCTGCTACCACCAATAATAATGATAAGGGAAACAACAAGGGAAGAGAATACAACTGCTCACCACCCCCTGACCAATACCCAGCCTGACCGAGCAGTAATCTAACCCTTTCAGGTGACTGCCCCCAGTTTATATAGTGGGCATGATGTGCTGTGGTGTGGAATACCTCTTTGGGTCAGGTGCCCTGTCTCTGCTTCCTCCTGGCTTCCCCTCCTCCCTGGCAGAACATGAGACTCAGAAGGTCCTTCGTCAGAGTAAACATTACTGAGCAGCAACTGAAACCATCGGTGTTATCAGCGCTGTTCCCAGACTGAAAGTCAAAACCACAGCACTGCACCAGCTACTAAGAAGGAGAAAAAATGGCTGCTACTACTGAAACCAGGACAATCAGTGTGACTCAGTTAAAACAATTTAGCTTCTAACCCATAATGCTTCAAAACACACAGGTCCTGACTTATCTCAAGCAAATGACTCCTTCCCCTAGAGTCAGCTAAGGCTGCTGGTGTTATTAAAGTTAAGCAGGAGTCTCTTTGTTCTGCTGTGTTCAGGTTTAAAGAGTAAGGTGATGACACTTGCTTTTGTTATTTCTTGGAGTTGTTCTCCTTCCTCTCGGTATGTGTGGTTTAAAGGCAATCCATCTTGTTTCAGACTCTATAAACTGTGGGTTGCTTAATTTGTGTGATTCATAACACAAGAAAAAAAGAACCATCATCGTTCTTGGTATTATATCCAGCTCTGTTAGCCAGAGCCTTGACCTTGACCAGCTAATGATAGGTATCTAGTACATATGCGTGTATGTATATATAGATATAAATATTCATTATGTGAGGTCTGAGATCATAATGGAATGCTGGCAGTGCCAAGTTTTGTTCAATGGTTCAGGCCTCCAGCTGTGCCAAACTCTGGGTTCCCTTAATGTACCATTAAAACAAAACCCAGGCTTTGCTTCAATGTCATTCAGCTTTATTAAGAGAAAGATCAAGCGTAATCTTATTAAGCTTGTCACTCAGAAACCATAAGGCTGCAGCTTTGGTGTGTCTGTTTGGTCCACATATGCGAATGATTTTGCTTCCTGATACTGAAACAGGGGCTGTTATTCTTTAATGAAGGCTATGAATAACAGAGCTACAAATTGCAGTGCAAGCTTGGTGATGTGCGCGCACATTCGTGTTAACAGAAAGGGGGCGAGGGTGTAGATTGTTTGCTTGGATTTTAACATAGTCCTCAAGCATGCTTGAACCCACCTAACCACAATGTTTTTCACAATCTGTTGTGTATATTTTGAGGTTTCTAAACTTCCATAATAACTTCACTCAGCTTTGGGATATGACTGTGTGTCGGAATGGACAGCTGGGTCATGGAAAACTAACAGGATCACTGAATCACCCTCTTTTTGGTTTCACTAGAAATTGTTATCTCCAGTATTATGAGAGAGATATTCAGATAAGTCGTGCTTGTCTTCATAGTTGCTCCTTTTCCCCAGTGCTCACAGCTGGGCAGCAGGAGAAAACACTGAAAACCACTGGTGTTTTATACCAGTGTAAAACCAGAGTAATGCAGTGGTGATTCAAATCAAATATTTCTGCTTGCTCAAAACATGAATGTATATATAGAAAATGTGTGTTTATATATTTATACATATGTGTATATATATACATGTATGTATATATACAAGAAAAAACTTAAATTGAAATTAGTCAGGATGTTTGGCCATGTGGCTGAGAATAGATCTGTATGGGTGGAATTCACAAAGCTAAATAGTATTGAGTAGAATGTAGATACACATTTGATAGTCTAATTAGGGATAAATTTGTAATAAAAGGAATTCTCTGCAGGCACAGCGCGTAAGAATTAATACTTCAGGAACACAACTCTCCATGACTTTTAGTTGATGAAATTTAACATCTGCAGTCAAGGTGTCCTTTATGTACAGGGATGTGTAGGCTTGATATGACTGTTTGAATGCAGTAAGTAGCTTATGACTGGAAGTACTTGCAGGATGGAGTTCATCACTGTTGGTTCGTGTCAGGCAGTGTCCAAAAGAGGTTGCATATGAGATTTGGAGTGAGTAGTGTTTGTACTCACACAACACCTTTGCAACTGAGAAATACTGCAGGGCTATTTTCTGTTCTTTTCCTACTATGCAAATGGTCTATTTGAAAGTTAAGATTTACTGACCCTCCTTGTAGAGTCTTTGCTATTGCTGGCTAGAAGTCCTGCTCTTTCCACCACAAGACCTTTAGCCAAAGGATTGTCTGTCCTTCCCAAAGCATTTCCTTCTTCTGTTTTGCTTTTAAAGAAAGAAAAAATAATAATGATATAGCCAAGGAATCTCCCAATGCTTTAAAAATATTGTGGTCAAAGTGTCCCGTGGAGATTCTTTTTCTAAATTATAAGTCAAAGCTGATCTGTTCCGTCATGCCCAGACAGAATTGATCCTGATCTGTGATGTTTAAAGGGACTAGAATGTGTACTTTCTAGCCCAGTTTTCTATTATTTCACAGCCTTGGGCATGCTTTGTACTTTAAAAGAGATGGATCTCCAAACGCAGGTATTCTAGATCTTTTCCCCCATTGTCTGTATCTGAAGGCCTTGCAACACAAGCAACTTAATAAATGTCTGTGATGTGTTCCTGTTTTCCTTCTCAGAAGCAATAGTTTGTTGTCTTTATCTGCCTTGTTTTGTGGGTTTGCTTCCTGGTGTTAGAGTAGGCATGAATCAAGCAGCAAACTTGGAGTGTAAGGTGGGAAGGAAATCCCAGTTTACACCTCCTGAAATGCCACAGCATCACCATCTGCACCTGGTGACCCCAATCCAAAATGCGCTTGTGGAGTCCTGAGGCTTGTTTCTCTTGCTTTCACATAGGAAAGAGCCTCTGCGTAGAGCCTCAAAGCTCTCCTTGAAATTCTGCACTGGTGGGGCTCACCATGATGATGCTGAGACATCCTTAGCTGAATTAAAAGGCTCAGGAAGGTCATTTAGGGCAGGTTTCCCCTGTGTGCTTGGGGGAATTTGGAGATTCTGGTGTAATTCAAAGGAGGCAAATGATCTGTCCAACACAAAAGCTGGTTTCAATTGAGATATTAGCTTAAACCTTGAAAGTCATAGAACTATGCTAAACTGCCCTTTCAGCAGGGCCAGCTAAAACCACAGAGCAAAACTACGTGTAATTGCTTTTAATCCATGACCAAGGACAAGCTTGGAAATGTGCTTGCTGCAATGTGCACCGCTATATGGCAGAAGAGAAAGGGTTGAGTCAAAATTGAAGGCAGGGTTGGATGTGGGAGGCTCAGGAGGTACATGTCTCATCAAAACCAGAGTGGAGCTAGCAAGAAGAGGGGATGCACATCTGCACAGGTGAGTCAGGGTCCATGAGTTCCATGGAAGACTTGCCCTCAGATGTTGATGGAGACCTCAATGCCATTGAGTGAGCCTTGCCTCCAGTTGTTCCCACTGGTGGGGCAGCCTCCAAGTGCCACTGGCACTGTGCTGGTTAGCTTGAAGGAAAAAGCCATTTCCAACTTTGAGTGACTTCAGCCCACCTTATTCACAGCCTGATTTGGGAACTTTGTGATGTGTTATTCTGCAACAACAGTGACATCCAGTGGCCAGCTGGATTTTACTGGGGAAAGCATGAACCATCAATGGTCTTAACAACGTGAAGTTTTCAAATATGAAAAGATACTGACTAAGGAGGCAAGGGTTTGGGTTTTTTGAAGAGTTTCCTTATGAAAAAAGTCTAGTCAAATGGCTTTCGTTTTCCTGTGTCAGTGGGGCACTGCTTGAGAAGCAGGCTAGAAAGCATCAGTACTCTATGCTCCAGTGCAGAATTTGTTCTGTGCCCTTAAACTTCAGGGAGCCAGCAAGTTGCTGAGGAATCACTGTGTCTTGAGCTATAGCATTACCACGTTTTTCACTTATGAGGCATCCACAATCCAAATAAACCATCGGAAAGGGGCTCCTGGAAAAGATGAGGAAAACAGTGTAAAGTAGAAACCAGTCTGTAAAATAGTTGAGTAGGAGGTCAAAAGCAGAACGAATAAGCAAGGATCCATCTCCTGTCAACTGGAAGCTTTGATTTGTGGTTTTCAGGCTCGTTTTAAACAGAAAATGACAGCCTGTCTTGTAGTCTTTTGAAGTAATTTCACAGCTTTGACAGACATTGCCCCCAGCTCACTTTCCTGGCATGGTTTAATTTCACACTAGAGCAAGAGCACCATTCTTTTAAATTCGGTTTAGAGCTGTGCTTATGCAAACTGGGGGAACTGGGAGAATCCCCATGAAATGATCAGTGGGCAGGTTCCAAATAAACACCAGGGAAGTGCATAATTACGAAGTGGCCACAGAATGTTGTGGAAGCCAAATGCATTCATGAGACAAAAATTGATTAGACAAAATCAAAAGTCCAGCTCTGGAAATCGCTAAGCTTCTGATTGCCAGAGCCTGCAATAATATGCCATGGTGGTAACCCCTATTTATTTCTTAGACCTAGCTGCTAAGTACATCATTATTACCTGCCAGAAGCCTTTACCTAAAGCAGGCAAAGATTCTGCATTTCATAGTACTGGCTGTATCCTGCGAAAATCTGAGTTACCACAAGATCCGATCTTTGCCTCAGAAATGTCTCCACAAGTTCAATGAGATACTCTACATACAAAACCTTGTTTTGCTGACCAAGGAGCTTTCCTAGCTAGCAGCTGCCCTGAGCTCAGACTCCATCAAGTCATTGTAGGTGTGGTAGTAACATGTTCACACTTACCTTCTTTGCAAAGTACAAGTGTGGAACACGGAGGTATGGAAACAAGTTTTCTCCCCCCTGCCTCAGTGCTTGCCTGGCTTTGGCAAGCAGGTCTGTGTGCATTCCAGACTAGTTTGGGATGGCTCGAGGGATTTGCGATGGGATATGAAACACTTTGCTCAGAGGCTACCTGCCTAGCGCCAGCTGTTGGGTTTTTAGCATTGCTGCTGTCCTTGGGGGCCGGCATGGCTTACATGGAAAGAGCTGATAGCTTTGGTTCAGATGGGAGCATGTCTACTCCAGGAAGGCTGCAAGCACACTAATGAGGCACCTTGGGCAAAAAAGGGGACTGTGGTCCCTATGGATTTCCTCACTGCTTGAGGTGTTGATAACAGTTGGCAAACAATAACGATAGCACATTCATACCAGACTGTCTGCACTTAGATGATCTGATGGTCTGAGCTGGTTGGGCCAGTCTCAGAGATGTCTCAGCAACCTGAGAAGACTCTTAGAGATGCTGGGTTTTCCTCAGACTCATCTCCTTGTCTCTGCCTGCAATGGTGGCAGTGGGTGAATTTCCCAAGATTTTGTATATTGGCCCTGTTCACTGGAGGGAATCATTTGAGGGTCACAGAGACATTTTCGTTGCCCTACAGTGCATGGCTGGCACACACCTCCAGTCACACTGCAAGCCCTGTCTTCACTTCAGCCCTACCCACATAATCTTTTTCCTACAGGTTTCTTGTCCTGATAAGTTGTTCCATCTTATACCAGCAAACAGCACAAATGCATTTTAGAAAACAAACACTTTCAGCCTATAGGCTTTGTTGTTTATCCCCCCAAAGACCTTATCCTTAGCGTAGTAGGGAAGGGATTGAATTCCTTGTATCACAAACATAGTAGGCTTGAAGTAATAGGGTATTATGAGCTACTCATCCACCTCCCTCTGCCCTTTAAAATCAGATCCTTGATATCCGCTGAGTTATTTCTTTAAGACTTATATACTGAAAGGGTCATCTTCTGTTGAACATTCTCTCTATGGAAAACTCCTATTGCAATGTAAGTGAAGACAAATTATTAAATAGCCTAAAAGGCTCCATAACCAACCAAAGCACAGATCAATGCAGCTCCCCTTCCCTTGGAAACTCTGGCATGGCAAGAAAGGTGGGGAACAAGGCAGAAAAGGGAAGGATGGGCTCTGTGCAGTGTTTGGGAGCTTCTGGGCAGTGGTAGGATAGCTTGATGGGCCATCATGCCATGTCTAATAGATGCTGAGGCTAAAGTTGCTAGTTAAACTGACATGGTCAATGGAGAGAGAGGAATCACACAGAAGGCTTATGTTCTTCCCAAACCTGGTATTTGAGATGTTGGAATGAATTGTTGGTGGAGGTGCCCATGCTCTCCAATGAGGCTGATCAGCTTAGACTAGTCACTTCATTTTGAAATGTCAGAAGCAGCTTTGAACCCTGTTATTGGGTTATCTATCACAGCTCAGTTGTTGCTGTGGTCTGACACAGGGGCCAGAGGAGATGCTTGGGGGGTGACCTCACTTCAGTTCTCGCTTGTGGTGTTATTTGTAACCTAAGTGAAGCAGCTGGTTTAGACTTGAAGAAAAATGACCTTTTGGTAAATAATACAAATAAAAAAAACCATTGTTTTCTTTGTCATATATTTACAGCTAGTGTGCTAGGGAAGGTGTGCAAAGACACCACAGAGCTGAGTGGCTGAGCACATGTGGTGGTACTGTATTGGGCCTGAAAGCAGAGAGCTGTGCCAGCATGGCGCGAGTCCCAAGATGGTAAGCTCAGTCCCATCTTATACTAAGTCTATTAAGAACTCTGTGTACCACATTCCAGGCCACTTCCAGAGAAGGATTTCTAGTGTGTGACATTTGGGTGCCTCTGGAATATCTCTATGCCCTGAGCAGAAGGGATGCTCAGAAGGATAAGCAGAGGAAGAATGGAACAGCAGAGACTGGAAGAGAATTTATTGTACCAAGGCCCATCAAGAGAACAGAAAGTGCCTCTGGAAGTCTGTCTGTCCTTCAGGCTGAGATGCTCCAAGTTCAGTATTGCACTGCAGATTGCAAAGACACCCCAGGGAAACACAGATGTGTGCTCCATTACCCTGACATGAATCTGGAACAACCCCCTCGAGTTCTGGCCCCTCATCACTCTGTTCTCCCCCTTTCTACAGTGTGGCCTTTCTCCAGAGCATATTCTGTAAGTGCTCATGGGTGAGACGGGAGAGAGGCGATTACATGCAAGGAAAGAATGAAGGAGAGCCACGGGAGGATTGCTGGATGTTCAAAGTGCTGCACGCTTTGCCTTTTATGTGTTATTGCTTTGCTTCCCGTGACTGTCCAAAGTGGCTATGAGTCAGTTCCTCACAACTGCAGAAAATAACAACATCAAACAAGAGGGAAAATGGTTTCTCCATCTGCCTTGGAGAAGAGGTGGCATGATGTAAGGAAGCTATGGTGAAAGCCTGCTTTACAAGACCATTGCATGTGGCTTGTACAAAGTATATTTTAAAGCGAGCTTTGGGCTCAGATACTGCTGCCAAACGGGAGGAAGAAAGCTCATTCCCTGCATCTCCAGCTTTCCTCCTCAGCTTTTTGTATAATTCTGACGTTTCCAAGTACCAGACTGTGTCCTGCAGCAGAGCAAAAGCCAGCAACCTGGGGGGATAGACTTCCCGGCCTTGAGCACTGAGCACTCTCCTTTATGATCCTTTAGATGCTGCTGTGCCCACCAAAGCTGCTCTGTCACTCCCCCTCCTCAACTGATCAGGGGAGAGAAAATACAGTGAAAGGCTCATAGATCAGGATAAGGACAGGGAGCGATCATTACCAATTATTATCATAAGCAGAAAAAACTTGACTTGGAGAAATTAGCTTAATTTATTAGCAGTCAAATCAGAGTAGGATAATCAGAAATAAAAACTAAATCATAAATCACCTTCTCCCTAGCCCTCCCTTCTGATGTGCCTTGGCCGGTGGTGATTCCGTCTTGAACCTGGCTGGCATTGACTCTGTTGAATGCAGGGAAAGCTTGTAGCATCTTCTCACAGAAGCTGCCCCTGTACCCACCCCACTACCAAAACCTTACCACACAAATCCAGTACAGCTGCTTAGGGTAGCATCATCAGACCTAGTAGGAATTATCTCTGAGGCTGCTGAGTTTCTGTGGGTTCACACTTGTCTCTCATTGCGTCTACGTTGGTGCTGTTCCTACCCAGGAGCTGCCCCAGGGTACTCTCAGTTCTGTGAGTTGTATCTTTGAAAGTCACTTTGTCTTGGGAAGCCCATATGCAGCTCGTGAGTACCAGCCTCTAGGAAGCTTTTGTTATATCTGGTCTATCTGTGGTATGGGTAGGGGTGCATTTGGGATGCTGATGATACATACGCTGAATGTCTTATCCTCTGGCATGGTGGAGTAAGGCTTATGTTTCATACTAACTGTGGAAGTGGAGTCACTGGGATCCTTCCAGGCATTCCCAGAAAATTTCCCTGCTGAATCCCCAGATGCATAATTTTTTTTCATGTTATCAGTAAAATCTAAAAATCACTGTTTTCAGGTAGTCCTAACATCATACTCATCAGTAAATGCTGTGTATCACCTGCCTAATGCCTTAACTGGTGTGTTTTTTTACGCTCTTATAAGACACTTCACGCTAGAAGAGTACTCAGGCTGGAGGAAACTTCTAGGTACATCTAGATCTGACTCATAAAAGCAAGATCTGTGAGCAAATCTAACGTTTGCTCCTTGTCAAAGTGCATTCAAGATCCTGATTCAAGGCAATCCCAAGTGAGATTTTAGGAAAGTAAGCGGTTTAGAAAGAAACAGGAACAATTCTATGCTAGCAGTAGCAGTCTGAATCAGAGTTGGCATGAGAAAGGCTAAAAGAGGCTCCAGTTTTTAAAGGATAACATTAGCAAAGAGCGACTGGATGCAGAGATAGAAGCAGCTGTGATGCTTGATAAGGAATTTGGGAGAGTTAAAAATTTAGAGGATTTATCCAAAAGACTGATTCCCCATGAGAAAGTTGGGGCTGTTCAGCCTGGAGAAGAGAAGGCTGTGTGGAGACCTCATAGCAGCCTTCCAGTATCTGAA
>JAOEHY010030861.1:0-49043 GCA_025447955.1 Psilopsiagon aurifrons
TTGTCCTATCACTACAGTCCCTAATGAAGAGTCCCTCCCCAGCATCCCTATAGGCCCCCTTCAGATACCGGAAGGCTGCCATGTGGTCTCCACGCAGCCTTCTCTTCTCAGGCTGAACAGCCTCAACTTTCTCAGCCTGTCTTCATATGGGAGGTGCTCCAGTCCCCTCGTCATCCTTGTGGCCATTCTTTGCACTTGTTCCAACAGTTCCATGTCTTTTTTATTTTGAGGGCACCAGAACTGTACACAATACTCCAAGTGAGGTCCCACAAGAGCAGAGTAGAGGGGCAGGATCACCTCCTTCAATCTGCTGGTCCTTTTGATGCAGGCGGGATAGCTTCTCTATGTCCAAAAAGATGGTCATAGATCCTCAGGAACTGTTCTACTCTTTAAGGAATGGCAGCTTTTCTGTGCACAAATTAACCAAACAAGCCTGACCTAACAGGGTATGGAGCATGGAGACTGCATTGCTGAGTGTATGTGGAAAATGTGTGACTAAATGGAGGAAGATTGACTTAGATCTTGACTCTAGAAAAATGTGCTCTAGTTATACTTTAATATGCCTCCAATATATTTCTCAGATATTTTATTCAGCAAGACTTCCTGCTATTGAAAGATATTTAAATGAAAAAAGGGCTAGAAAAATTGCAGCAACTGAACAAAATAAGTATAAGTATGCTAGTTTTGGTTGTCAACCCATCAATTTGAATTGCCTGTATATGAGATGCTTTTTGTAAGGGTGGTAACAAGCAATATCCTGCAGACCTTGATCGCATTAACATCAATCATACAGCTACTAGGGAAAAGAGGGGGCAGTTGTGTGTAGTGCATTTCATTTCATGTCTTTTTAAAGGCAGGTTCCATGTCAGAAAGAGCAGAAACAACAACAACAAAGAGGCTTTTCAGCTGTGACCAGGCGTAGGTGAACTGACTGGCTGCAGATGGCCTCATAAATAATAAACCAAACAAGTGATAAAAGCAGCTTCAAATATCCTTTCTGTACTAAGAGACATACACTTGAGTGAGTCTTGGTGTCTTTATGCATTTTACTTTCCTAGCTGCCATACACAGCCAAAACTCCCTTGTGATGTGGTTGGAAATTTTTAATTTTTAATTAATTTTGTGGGTACTGAAATACAAACACGTAAGAGGGGAGAGAATGCTGATGTGTAATATATCCTTTTCTTCATCCTTCATCCCTTACTCTTCCCTATCACTGAAGATTCTTACATAAATTTTGTTAGGTGGATATCTAATTGATTCTGGTTTTCCTTTTGATTGAAGCTGCTTATAGGTTCAGCAAGCATGATAATGGAGCTGAAACTTGTTGCTCAAGCGGAAGTTGCAGCTGGAAATCATGATGTGTCTCTGTACATACATAGAAAGAGAGAAAGGCTGCTGATTCAGGTAGCTGCTTGCCTTGTTCCTATTTCACCATCATGACCCTAGGCCTCAGAAACTGATCCATTTGTAGCACTTAGGCAAGCTACCAGTTAACATCTTCTGTACCCTTTCTCCACCCCCATAGTAACTCAAGTGCCCTTCCTGTGTCCTTTCTGATACCCCTATGAAGCAAAAGAGAGCATGTGCTGTGTGTGGTGTAGCACTTCATCATCTGGGACTGACTGTCCAGTCAATGGATTTATGTTTTTGTAGTGGCATACAGCATGCCGTCTCTTGTTTTTTTTGCAGCAAAACACACAAAGCAAGAATAGCAAAACAGAGTGCCAGGTGTAAAAGTTACCTGCGTTGGTTTTACGTGTTCCTCTGGGCTCTCCTCTGAACTGCTCAACTGATACAGGACTTTGTAATACTCCTTGTCACCTGGTGCTCTGCTCCTTGCACTGCCTGGGCAGTGACAAGTCATCAGAGATGTTTTCTGTCTCTGACCACAGGACGTGTGGGGGCTTTCTTCATGGATGAATATACTCATGATCTATATTACTTTTTTATCCCCAAGTCTGCAGTAAGCTCAGGAGCTAGGCAAAAAAAAAAAAATAAAAATTTAAACCATTCAACATACCTAAATGTTTTAATTTGAGCTGGCTGCTACATTGGGTCTTTAAGCATCTTATGTTCTGTTCAAGTAAATAAGGAATTTGCTTACAATGCTTCACAGATGAGTGATGTAAGGTGTCCAAGTAGGGTTAATATCTTTCATTAGATTACTAATAATAGTCAGAAAGATGGACAGGCCTTTAGCAGCATGGTGCTTCACCTATGACACATATACAAATGAGTGTGCAAAAAGGAGTGCATGTAGCAAAATGTGGTATGCTTTAGTTTTATCTTTGTATCCATTGAAATGTCAGGAGGCTGACATTTAAGTGAAGGCAGAATATAGTCCTGTTTCTGTCTGACAGAACCATATCATCCAATAGCTTTATTTTTCCAATACTGTCCTGCACTTATATGGCTCCTACTTGTTTTCACATGTAAGAGCACCCCAATGTAAATTTACATTATTCTGATAGTTAAGAAAACACACATTTTACAGCCTATTGACAAGAAGGAAAGGTACAATATTACTTGTATCCTAGATGTGCAGAACCAGAAACTAATCAGAGCTAAAGAAATTCTGTAACTATTTTCTTAAATACAGAAGGTTGAAAAAGACTTAGGCTCAAGTGCTAACTTGGATGACAGATCCATCTTCAGAAAGGTGCAAGCAGTTCAGCTGTACTCAAACTCCAACATTCTTCAGTGGTCAGTGTCAATCCTATGACTCAGATCAACACAAATAGGAAGTAAGAGGTAAATAACAAGGGAAAGATAGAAGGGAAACAGCAAGTGTCTTCATGTGTCTAGTCACTCCTTTCTCTCTAAGGTGTCCTTGAGCAGCATCATCTTCATATTTTTGTAATGTTAGAATAATTGTCACAGAAAATTTTTTAAATTATACTATATCTGACCCTGGATCTTTGTTTTTGTTGTTAAATGGTGTCTCAAACTGTCTGTTTTGCAGCAGGTATATTTAATGCCTGATCTTTCAACACCCTTTGATTTACCTTCAACCACTCACAAAGTTCTTTGGAGTAGTTGCAGTTAAACTTGCTTATGTTTTTTCAGAGTTCAGTAGAAAGAAGACAGCAGAATCAAAATAGTGATGAGAAATCAATATTACAGTGATGGAATCCCAAAAGTCTATAGAGCAGGGAATCAGAAAATCTCTGAGGTGCTGTGCAGACACTGCATTCCCTTGACACATGTGTTTTGCCCTCTTGCTTCCTCAAAGAGCTGGATGGGAAGCAAAACCTCAAGGTCATGTTCTGTTGTTCTGCAGGCAGCATGGCATTCATCACTGCGTCAGCTCTTTGGCTGCATTTTGTCAGCACTTTATAATGTTCTGTTTACTTTCCCCGTCTCCCTTACCTAGCTCTTTCTTTCTTACTCTTGTCCTTAAGTATGGCAGATGACAGCTCTGTTTCAGAATGTGCTCTAGCAAGCTTTGATTAACACTTGGTAAGCATGAGTTTTCAGGCTTTGCTTGCAGTCATATGGAAGCTCCCCATCACTAATTGTTACTGTTTTCACTGAAGTCTTTTTACTGAATTGGTCAAAGTAAATTCCATGTTGATAGTCTTAAAAGTGGAGAGTGCAGCTTTACTGCTTAAATAGAAAACAGTAGGATCTTTGTCTATATTACAGAGCATTTAACATCTGCTCTTGTATTTTATCTAGGGTAATGACTTTTCATTAACCAAACAAATTTTTGGGACAGTTAATTGCATCATCATTAGAAATTAGTATCTTTATTACACTTTACTCTTAGCCCAGTTCCAGTTTCTTTAGAAGTGCTGCCTGACACCCCACATCATTTATTTTCCAGATAGTTAGGCAGTGGTGTTAGTAATCTCCTGAGCATTCTTCAGGCTCCTCATGGTGGTAGCATGGTGGTAGCCGGTAATTTTATGAAACTAAAAGGGGCAGTATAAGACTGAAATAAAATTCGGGAACTTTAGAGGTTTCCCTGAGATTCACTGAAACTCTACAATGAGCAAAAGTAATGCCAGTAATATTACCCAGGAGGTCAGTTCACATCCTTCCTGCCTTAAAGACTCAACTGTTACTGATGCTTCATAAAGCTGTGTGTCTCTGTGTGGAGTTTCATAGCCCTGGGTCTTACAGCTGGTTTTCAGAGAAAACATAAAGCAAACGTCACCTGCTTTCTCTCTCTTCCTACCCACCAGTCGCTGTATTATTCTCCAATGTCCTGTGCAAATGTTTGCAAAGCTTGATGTTGATGGACACATATACAGTCCAACCCATGTGGGTTTTGATGTGTTTTTACTAAAGCTATTCCCATTCAGAGTGGCAAGCTGACAAATGTGTCTTCCTGGAGTTCCTTTGAGTTACATGGCAGTTGCTGTGGTGAGATTGTCATAGGAGAGGAGATATTTGTAGACTGTTGTAGGTCTGGCTAGGGAATAAGGACTGCAGGCTGTACACTGGTCTCCTTGTGCCAGAAGCGTGGTGACCTCCACCAGTGGTATTTTTGCTACTGAGGATTTTGCAAACCAGTCACAGCTTTCTCCTTGGGATTCATTGCACAGTGGTTGTGAGGTGCATTAGAAGCCTCTGAAGTTTCTGGTTTTCCTACATGCAGGAGGAGGCATTTCCTGTTTCCTAGATGAGTGGAAGGTGTTAATGAGTAGGCCGATGGGGAATCAAGGTAGAGGAGCCTTGCTAGAGTTTTGGGAGACTATAATGGTTTGGGACTAAAAACTGGTTATAACCTAGTGAAGAGTACACAAAAAAATCTTAGGGGGTGTGCTTAAAGCAGTAAGATGAAGCAAAGCCCTGGTGAGTTACAATACTGTATGGTAAATGAAAGAAGTGCAAAAAGTATCTCAGGGAGAATTGCCCAGTGAATCTCTTAACCATAACTTAATTAGAGGCAGAGTTTGAGCATTGAGTACTAGGATGAGTCCACCTCTGGCTGAGGCATTCACCAGGGCCAAAGTGCAAATCTCACCCTGGCTCTGGTCTGGAAGCAGGACTGGTTCTCAAGGGCTGGAGGGGTTTTGCACAGCTGCCGTGTGTAAATCCCAAGTGTGGATCCATTTAGCATATCATGAGGCA
Source organism: Psilopsiagon aurifrons (assembly GCA_025447955.1). NCBI lineage: Eukaryota > Metazoa > Chordata > Aves > Psittaciformes > Psittacidae > Psilopsiagon > Psilopsiagon aurifrons. The sequence continues at coordinate 5,083 of JAOEHY010030861.1, forward strand.
TAAAATCATAGCTACCTGAGAAGGATTTTGTAATCATTAACACTGACAGTTATTTTGCCTTTTTTAGAAGTAAACATCAAAGATGATTTTCACAGCCCTGCAGAAGTTAATCATGATCTGCAAGAAAGCTCTGCTTGTGAAACCCCTTTGGAAAGCAGTGATTTCCAATGATTCTAAGGCAGTGACTTGTGTGAACAGTACTGTTGAGAAAAAAGAACTTCTCACCTGGCTCAAATGGTTTGGCCTAGATGGGTATAGCACTTCATAAGTATCTACTGATGTTTACATTTTTAAGTATTTGAATAAATTTTAATGTATCTAACTTAAAGTGTTTAGTACTTGAGATAGCCCAGATTTCCTCTTTCTTAGAAAACCTGTGTGTTTATCTCTGATAATGGATTGCCTGTTAGTAAACATAACTATCCACCTGTTTCTGGGAACAGTCTTAAAAGTAATGGAGTATCAAATTCTGCTTTTAAGAGGATTTGTGTAGATACTTCCCTCAAACTCCAGGACTTAAGTTTTAGTCTCATGTAGCTAAAAGAACTAAACAGAACAACCTGCCTTCTTTCTAAATCTATTTTTTTTTCCCTATTCATAAGCTATGCACTCATGTTTGTAAGCTAAAACAGCTTGTAAATATATTATTGGAGAAAGCCATAAGGTCAAACAGATTTTTCACTCAGTTCTGAAACTCAGGTTTCAGTTTCATTTGCAAGGAATTTTACTACATATTCAGTGATTACTGATCTCCAGGTCTCAGTTTTTTATTAGCAATAGGTCAGCTAAAATGGTTTAGGCTACCCTGTCATGCCTATATCCATGAAACTTCACAATCATTTCAGATCGGAAAGGTCTGAAACCTGGAAGTGCTTTAATGATGTGCTTTTCTTGCTCATGGCACTATTTGAATGTTTCCCTCTGGTTTGGGCAGTGCCTTGGTGTTTCTGAAGCTGTTTCTATTGCAGCTCTTGTTTCCACTAAAGTGGTGTGGTTTGGGCTTTTACCTCAAAACTGTGTGTTGTTGCTGTACAGAAATTCTGCTTACTGGTCAGTTCAAATCAAAATACAGACATTTGGGTATAGTCTCAGAGTGTGACTCTTCTTACTCGAGCCTAAAATATCGTAAGATGATTAGACGAGAGTGCTAGTCACTTGAATTAATACTGTGAGATGTAATGAAACTGTACCACAAGTAACTTCTTGTGTGAAACAATGCTTCTAACACTGTTCTTTTGTTATATTTCTCAAATAATAATAACACAGGCTTACTCTGAGAAAATGTCAGTTTGAATGGAATGGGATATTTCTAAACTGTTCTGTAATGGTATTATACAAGTAATTAAACAAAGCCAGATATCAGGATGACAGATGCATTCACAGTGTAATCACTGTGTTGCCTTCATACCAAGAGCACTGTCACTTCCTTACTGAATGTATGTATTCAGAATGTAGTATTTTCTCATTTTTAGTCTACATATACAGGTGTTCCAAAAAATGAAATACCCCATTGGAGAGTGCAGATTGTTATAGCCTGAAAACTGAATTAGGATTACAGAGTACAGTTTTTATAGTTGATGAGCGTGTATGTGTGTCTTTCAGACATAGAAGTCATGCATTCAGTTTGATCCTTATCAGTAATTCCTGTGCTGAACAGGAGTCTTCATATCATCTCACAGGATTTTTCCCTTTTAATCTCAGCTGAATCCATACTGTTTTCATTGCTTCTGTACAGTGGAAAAGTCAAGGCCTAAATGCTATAACAAAGTCAATGAGAGTACTTCAGAGAACAAGAATTGTAGATTCATGTCAGTCTTGTTCAGGGCAGTGCTTTCTATGCTCTGATTGGTGCAGTGTTCATGGACCTAAGAGATCTGTGCTTGGAAAGGGCAATGAAAGCTCTTGTGTAGTGCGGCACCAGCAGCCTAGTGGGCATCACTGAACGAATACGAGAATAAAATAGGAGGCTCTGGAAGAACAGACTGAGCAATGAGAAGTTTTCTGGGACCTTTTAATCAGTAAAAGGTTGAGGATGCTGAATCAGGCAAGTTGTGAATTGAGAGTACTTTTGTGTAGCATCACCAAAAATCCACCATGTTTTTTCTCTTGTCCTTTTCATTAAGAACATATAGTTAGCAGATGATCTGACTAGATGATCTCTTTTGGCTGGTTTGTAGCAATCCACTATCTAATTCAGTATAGCAGTTCAGAATAGCACAAAACTCTGAACACTTGAAAAACAATAAATAGCATACAGTGTACACCAAGTGCAAATTAAAACTATCTCTTGCTTTCTGCCAGACTTTGCTGAGAATTTGAAATAAAATTTAAAATTACAGTCCTTTTCTCTTGCAGCGATCCCTTGGAGGCATTTGCGATGCTTAATTCTAGGGTGAACTTGTGTCAGAAGTACTGTTCCTTCTGTGATGCAATTTCTCACTTTTTTAACCAAAATAGGTAACCTGCCCTTTCTCAAGCAAATACTAGGGCCACCAAAACATTTTTGAAAACAACAGGCAGGCAGAGTATTAGTTTCCATAGTTAATTTAGTTTAAAAACAAACAAACAGACAAATAGGTTAATGAAGTTCCTTTACAAGATATTTATTTCTTTGTTTCTATTTGTTTACTTGTAACAAAAGGGAATATGCATGCCATTTTTTAAAATCTTTGGTTAAAACCAGAAGGTTTTTTGTTACTTCTTGAACCAGTTTCCAATGTCCCCTTAGTCACCAATTGAGTAACATTATTCTATGATAGGGAGAAAGTGTAGCTGTATGGGACAGAATCTGGGAGAAAACAGTTCTCAACTAAGCTTTTTTAGGAAGTGAGAACAATCACAATCTTATTCTTGCTTCTAGACATGAGTACACACCTTTGACATCACTTTTTCTAATGACGAAAAAGTGAATTCTATTCTCTACTGTGTTACAATATAAGGAGAGAAAAACTGTTTTCAAACTGGGCACTCCCTTGGACTGGGAAGACAAGTTAATTAAAAGCATGTGTCTGATCTCAATTACGTTATTTAATGTACTGTTGGAACGTGCTAGCAGCATATCTTGTAATTGTTTTTATTCATTTATTTTTATTCAATTTATTTGAAACTCTAAACATTTAAATTGCAGAGAAAAGCAAAGCAGCTTATAATTGAAAATCACTAGTGGTTTAATCATACTTCAGTCAGTTCTTATTGTGAAAAGGAAAGAACCATAACCTAAAAGAAAGAGTGAAAAGTTTGCTCTCTTTTTGCTTTGTATCTGAGTTTCCTCTTGGCTTGAAGTACTTACTTTAGGAAACTGAGCTTCTAATTTTCTCTTTCTGATCTGCATAGAGGTGTAAGAAATAAAGTAGCAATTTAAAATATATGCCTGTGAACCCTATTCTTTCTGTACGAAAAGCTGGTTGTTACAATCCACAGATGAAATCAGAAATTAATGTGCCAACTGCACTCCGTTTAATACTTATGGTCTCATAAAAGAAAGCCTTTAAATGGGACTGTGAATGAGAACAACAAAATAAGTCATTTAAAATCGTGTTTTAAGCATTAGATTTCAGAACGACTCCAGGAGAGGTCTCCATATCAACTATGCTGCCAAATCGTGTGCCAAATTCAGCTGTGGCGTAGGGATGGTGTCTGCTTGTTTGTAGGAAATAATGAGCATATGAGAATTACACTTGTTTGCCTTGTGGTGTTAAAATCTGAATGTGTGCACTTGCATGGCACTGAATACAAGACAAGCAATACTAGATCATAGCAATTGTTGAATGAAAGGAAGTGAAAACAAGTGTGAGACACATCCTGGAGAAATGCTAGAAAATCAAAGTTCACCTGGGAGAAGTGAGTGCATTTTTAGGAGCTTGGAAGAACATGGAGCCAGGAGGCTCATCCTTCTTTAGGAAAATGGGAACAGTAGTGCTATATTACAAAATAAAGCCACTGAGTAGAAAGCCTTGCAGACCAGACTGCTATGGCTGTTCCAAAATTTTATGATAGAATGAAAATGCTAGCACTGGAGTTAGTCCTTGGCAGATATCTGGAAATTTCCAGTAACATGACACTGCCTCTGGCAGATATTGTCAAGGCACAAGCCAGTGCTTTTAGTTGTGCAGGATGTCTGTGTGCAATGGTGGTATGCTAATACAGGGATCACAACTCACTTTTAGCTGAAGAAAGAGTGACAGAAAGTACATCTTTCTGACAGCCCTCAGGATACAGGAAAGTGAAGAACTCTGCTTTGCACAGCAGGGACCTCACTCGCGACTTGCAGAGAGGCTAAAGACGTGTAGAGGCAGACAGATCCTTTGTCTAAAATCAGGTCCAAGGTAGTGACTGTTTTATGATTCCTTGTATATAAATCAACAAAACTGAATTTAGGCTGCTTGTTTCTGATGTGGTGCTAGTGATAGAAATCAAACGTTTTCTCTAAATAAGCTGGATTTAATTGTCACTTTGCTCTGAGCTAGGCATCAGGATGCTGCTCTGCAATAGCTACAGTATGGTGGAGCAAGTTGGCAGTAGTCTGAAATATCACAGACCATCAAGGGCAATAAATTTCAGAGGTGTTTTTGGATGACCTGTTGGTAAAATGGTCGAGGAAGGGGTTTGGGTGGGTGAGTGGATGTGACAGTAAATGTTTTGACTGCAAGCTCCAAAATACTGAGGAGATGAGCACAAGTTTAAGTGAAATACTCAAATACTAGTAAAACAACAGCGAAAAAGGAATTCCTTTTAACCCCACTGTCAGCTCATTCCAGTGTTTTCACTGAACATGCAGCTGCCACTGAAATGAAATGAAGTTGATGAATGTGTAAAATATGAATGGGGATAGCAAATGAAAGATGACACCAGTGTAAATTATTAATCGATTATTAATGCCTTCAACATTGCTTGGTTTCAGAGCTTAGGCAAATCCTGCCTTGGATTGTTTTGTGATGAAAGATCTCAAGTCCAGAGTTTTTTCTTGTATTTCTCTGTTTTCTTTAGCTCTAAGGAAACAGTGAAATGTGGTTAAATTTTGCTAGTGAATGGGCTATTGTTTAAGGAGTTCCTGAAAACCCATTTTGCTTTTGGTTTCTTCAGGAAGGCTTTGAAGTTCTGCTCAGCATATGTATTAAAGTGATTGTGGGAAGCGGTAGACTTAGTAGGTTCAAAAAGAGTATTTTCATATCCACAGAAATTTAAGGCACTTTCCATAAAAACTTTCTTGTCTCAGAAGCACCATTCCTATACATTATGGAATTGAAATATGTGCTGGTTCAGCCTCCTAATGCTCTACTTTGATGCCATCGTGGGTAATGTCTTGTGCCTCTTTACAGGCTTGTGTGTGGAAAATTGTCTATCCAAAACTGGAACAAGATTAACAACTTCATGTAGTCTGAAGAGAATGGCTGCTAGATATGAACAACTGGCAAAGACTGATGTAAAATCAACACTTCATATACATAAGCTCTGTCGTTAGCAATAGGACTAACATAATAGTTTTTGAACCACTCAACATAAATATGAAGTAGTGCTTATGAGGCATATATCAGTGTATTTTACGATTACCCATTACTTATTGGACACATCAAACTTCAGACATAAGCTTGGGTACTTGCTTGTTCCAGGTCAATACAGGAATGGCTCAGCAGAAAACAGTGAAAGTGTTTTGCTTGTGATAATGAAAATGCATTTTACTGTCTTTTACACAAGCAACAGAGGGAAAAATAAATTACCTATTTTGCCGCTGTCTTTCAAATTCTCCTTTATAAGGGCAACTCTAACTCTGTGGCTAGTAGAGGGAGTTATTTAATGGGAGACTGGGGGAAACTACCAATTTGACATCAAAATTTTGATTTTTATTATAGATAAATTTTTGATGTAGCTTATCCCCATCTCTATTTAGGTATGCATGTGTATATATACTTGCTTTAGTAGAGTCAGTAAGAAAAGCAAAATAAAACTAAAATATTTATTTTTATTATGTAAATAAACCATACTACTCTGAAGTCATATTCTCCTTAGAACTCACACGTCTATTAAAAGTTACTGTTCTATTTTATTTTATAGTTTCCATCTGGTCACTTCAAAATATTCAATGGATTTATCTTCACAACAGTCCCTAAAGATAATGAATAACATATATTTCCAATTTACAGGTGGGAATTAAGTAGACAAAAACTATCAGAGATACTAGCTCGAGTCTTTTCCTAAGCCCTGCTCACTGCTGTTCTTCTACCCCAATCTCTCAGCAGGCTAACCGAAGCGCTGATTCAGTTTCTGCTCTGCCACACAACTGCATTTTCAGGGTGCTGCTTTGAATCTCTAATACTCAGTTTTTTATTTGCAATATAGGAGCATTAACACTTTCCAGCCACTCATAAGAATGGAAGAAAAGTACCCGAGAGATTGTGATGAAGAGCTCAAGTAACTTTTACAGTGGGACAAAAATAAACCTGTGACTGTACTAAATTTGGTTCTTTCTGTGCATTTACATCCAGCAGCTTACTTATGCCAGTTTTAAAAACCTTTGGTTAAAACCAGATATTGATAGTGAAGAGAAGGTTGATTTGGTGCCTTCAATTACATTGTCCTGTACTGCTGCGGCTCAGAAGGATGAAGGTTTATCCCCTTCTCTCCCTATTGGAATAGTTTAAGTACTGCAGGGCAGGTGATAAACCGGGTGATAAATCCAGGCATAGACAGGGAAAGGATGGACCTTCCTCAGCAAGACAGAAGTCCAAGTATTTTAACCAGCTCTAAGAAACCTCCCAAAAGTGCATGATTTCATAGCAGTAGCTCATGTTTTCACATTTTGTCCAACTTTGGGAGGATTTGCATGATAGTAAGGAACATTTCTGACAGAAAAGCTTACCCACCAGTCTTCCACATTACATGTTACTCTTCCAGTGTATGAGATGCTACAATTTCTCAGGGAATTATCACCTGAATTATCTGAAATTGCAGACCAGGGGGGTTTTCTCCAACCTCATTCATGGAAATGCCTAAAAAGTTGTGTCTGAAATTGGGTAATGTGATTGTGTATGGGAAATCCAGCTGCAGACTGCCAGATAATATCAGCCCAGTTGTTTATTTTCCCTTCTTCCCATGGCTTCATAGGAAGAATTGGCAGGTGGCACTAATGACTGGCAAAGCTATGAGTTCTGCCAGTGATAATGTTATTGATATAGCTGCCAATGATATTGGCTTTCTAACAGCCCAGGATGGCTAAACATGACTAGTTCTTTCTGTGTTGTCAAGATTCAAGATACCTGCTAACCAAAGACCAATCTTAAGGATCGCTGACATGCTACATCAGGCACAAATTTACCACTTACATGAGCAGCAATGATGGAAGTTGAAGGTTTTGACATGTTTCTCAACTTGTTCTCAATGTATTTATGCTTTGTGGGTATATGAACATTTAATATGGTACACTGGCACAACAGATATTGCTCCTTTATATACTGAGATGTACATGAGAGTTATTCTAGAAAAGTGCAGGAAAGAAGAGTTGGGTAACTGCTTAATTGAAAATTTAAACGTGATTTGGCTTTTAATTAAGAGAGTCGTTCTCTTTCATCTCTCTGCTAGACATGTAATTCTAGCTGGTCCTTCATTAGTACAGCTTTCATCAGTGTGAAGATAAAGCTGTGTTTAACAAATTAGTTAAGATTTGTGTTTGGTATGAATTTCGTTTGCTATCTAAAAATGTGTTGCATTTCTCAAACTACAGAGTTTGATTGAATGTGTCGTAAAAAATGTTTCTTCTGAATTCTTTTAGTATTTTTTTTTCTTCTGGGGGATGTGATAGTGTTGTGAATGCCAGAGCCACTCTGACACACTTCAGACAGACATGATGTCGTCACGCACAGTTATGAATTAGCGAAGGAAAGTTTGAGAGTAAATTCTGTTAGCAGAGGTGAATATACTATGACATAATTTATTACAGGCAGTGTTTTGCAAAATTAATGTAAAATCTAATTTAGTCTTTAAAGGTTTAAAGAGAAAAGATGGATTGCATCAGATCTGTTTTGTCCTGTTTCCTGATTAGTGAATTCCAGCTGATAGCCTCGGAAACCCACACCTCATTACCATATTTTGAAACATCTGTTAAGGAAAATAGATCCAGTTGCCAGAATTCATCTTCCTTTCAGAAGTGCCAGGTACGTGAATGGAATCATTATTACCTAGGAAAGGATCACCATATTCAGCTTTTCTGTCATCAGCCACTTTAAGACATCATTTCGTTCAAAATATCTGTGATTAATTGAGGGAAGCTACTCGTGCAATCTTATCATAAATACTGAAACATGAATATTTCTCATTCCCGTTTAATCCAAGAAATAATCCTTGGATATCAGGCATACTAATCTTAATTCCACATCTTAATAGCTATATACCTGTTAATGTTACTGTTACAATGTCAGAGCTGCTGCTCTGTAAATGAGCTTCCATCAGAAACCAGATGCTGAAGTTGTGTTTTACATGAAGGGAGACGGTATCCTTTGGTCCGTGGTTCTGGGCTAGTGGTTCATACGCTGCTTGCACTGTAATAACCCACCTCTCAAACTATCCCTTGCTAGAGCAATACTTCCCTTAATTCTATAATTAAAGCATCCAGTAAGCTTTTAATGCAACTTTTTCCTTACCTGCTAATGAGAGAACAGCAGCTGAGAATGAGTTAAAGAGCCACTACTGCATAGCTGGCCAGCTCTCCAGAGTAGTACACCTGTCTTATGAAGTCCTACAATGGTTGGCCCAGGTTAGTGCTGTGAATGTGTTGCAGGGTTGTGTTGGGTAGCGGGGTGACGGGTGCTTTGAACTCATCTGAATACAGGCTGCCACTGCATTAATAGTATCGCTGATCATGCAACCATGTGGTCAGATCCACCTGAGGGGGAAAGTTATTGCACTTCTTTTCATCATCTTCCCTGTTTCTCCTGGTTGCATAGTTCTGTTGAGTACCTTAGGCCAGCTCTGGTGCCTGTCCAGCCTCCCCTTGAAATGCTTCATTTCCAAAACCTGTTAGGAAGCTAACCCAATGAAGAGAAGATAGTTAGACCTAATACAAGGAAAGAGAAGGGTCACAGGGCTATGTTTGGGATAACAGCCGGGAGGAACCACACAGGAGAGATGGGAAGCAAGACCTTTTACATTTGGCAGCTCTTTGGTTTCAGTTTCCTTATTGCCAGGCTGACCTCACTGCTGGGGTCCCATCTGACAAATTATTAGCTGATTGCTGAGGCAATTAAGTGCATGACATCTGCATAGATTGGTACTGATTTTTAGCATATAACCAAACCTAGCCTACGCTGTAGCTGCAAATATTGGTGAGGTACTGTCCTATTGCTGTTAGGAAAGCTGGTGACACAAGGAGTTATCAGTAGTTCTAGAAAAAGACAAGATAGCCTAACCCTGAAGTCCCCTGCCTAAGCAATCTGTGTTCTCAGTAAAGGAGTTGTCTAGCCCTTTCCTTGCCTTTCCACCTTTTCTTACTGTTGACTAAAAAATCGCTGCTTCTCTTAACTCAGCCAGCATTCTGTTAGGTGAAGCACCTAGAGCAGCAAGTGGCTGCTTTAGGTGCTTCACCTAAATCACAAAGTGGCTTTCTAACAGCATGAGTGGCTCTCATCAGTCACTTGTAAATTGCTGTCCAATCATCTACTCTGTGTGTGTACTCTTCCTTTACTGTTTGCATCCAGAGGACTTGACACTAGCACCATACTTTGAGAGAAAGTGCCTGCTTCTGCCAACCGGGTGGGCCAAAGTTGAAGTCCTTGGCCTGATTTTGATGTGCCACGTCACCACCAACCTGCTTTTCGGTCTCTTTTTGAACTCCTGCATCTTCTGTCTCCATAAATAATCCAGGAGTAGGTTGTTAATCTCACATTCGCTTTTTACGTGTAAATCAAGCATTCTGAATGGTTTAGCAACGTACTGTTATGCCATGTCTTTAGGTTATGTTTTACATTTGTTAAAAATTTCGTACTTCATTTGTGATTGTCTTCTGAAGGCTTTCTCTACATGATGCAAAAAAAGACCCGTAATGAACTGCTGTTCTCACCACGTCCAGCACCACAGGAGGACTCTGGTCCTCTGTCACAGCTGTTAGATTGCTTTGCTTTTCTGGGTTCAGAGCTTGTTTTGAAGTATTACCAGTTTCCCAAGCATAGATGATTTGGATCACATCTGGCAGCATGGTCACCATTCAAGTATTAAAAATAGCCAAGACAGAGCAACATCCGTGCATCTTTCCTTCTTCTGTATTAGTGATAGGCAATGTCACTTGTAAAATCTATTGGTGCTTATAATAAAAATATGTCACTTTGCTACTTTTGTTTGACATACAAAAATATGTTAGACATTTCTTACAGAAATGTACCTTTATGATATTATAAGATAAATGAGAAAAAGGGAGGAGAGGAGACAACATGGCCTTTTTTTCATACTGCTCACTACAGGGAGCTGGCTTGGGGGATGGAATAAGGTGGCAACTTCTAGGTGAGCACTTCCTAGCAGGAAGTGTAGTTAAAATGGGCTTTCTTGTTTGCTTGCTTAAAAGAAAAAGAAGACATGCTTTGTTGGTTATGGAGCTGGAGCTGGAAAAGCCATGAGTAAGACCTATGTTTTTCCAAAACCTCTTTTCCAATGGCAGTCAAGTCTTCATCCCTCTGTGCCTGTGGGGGGAATTATTCTTCATTTGTCTGCCTATTTGGATTGAAAATTCTCTTTGTGACAGCTATCTGTTGCTGAACATTTTTGCGATTTCTCCCAAAATGGGACTTCTGATTCAAGAGGGGCCTCTTAGAGAGACTACTTTTTAAATAAAAAGTAGGGCTAATAAAGTCAGTCTGACTGAGGATGGATGTGAAGGCTGGTGGAATTTCAATAGCCTGATCTCAGCTGCATTGAAAACATAGAGAATCTGAATGCTCAGACACACATCTGAAAAAATGGGGAGATAACTTCACTCTATCAGTGTAGTCCTGGGAACTGAGATTGGTGGTAATTGTTGGTGCTGTCTTTTGGACATTTTTTTGTTTTCTTGGAAAACAAGACCCGTTCTTCTTGATCTCTTCCTATGCATTTTAGTGTTGCCTTTGAGAACTTTCTCTGCTTTCCCTTGTGCAACTTTCAGGAACATATTTCAACTTTCAGGAGAGCTACCTTAACTGTCATGCTTATCATGTTCCCATTCACTACGAGTCAGGAAAGAAAGGACTTATATGCAACCTGCCTTGGCCATATACTTTGCACCTATTGGTAAGGTGGCAAATTTTCCATAATAAGGTGTTTTCCCTCCCTATTATGGCTACCATTTGATTTATTGGAGGCTGAACTTCCTGGGAAATTTGCCCTGGTTCTTCCCTTCTTACTGGGATGCCAGACCGAAGTTTGGAGGTAAAATGTTGTTACTCATTTTCATTTGTCCCCCATTTCACATTCATGTTACCTCTCCCTCCCCTCTTTTTGCTTCTCTCTCTAAAGGTTGTGAGTGTCTAAAGTAATTCATGCTCTCACATTTTCAATTTTTCTGAACAGTTTATAATGTGATTGCCAACTGCTTTTGTGACTGAAAGAAGCTTCAGAGAACCCAAGGGTGTAATATAAAACAATCTTAGTGACTTGAAACCAGAAAAGAGTCGGGTTAAGCTTACTGTCAAGATTTGACCTTTCTGTAGTTTTATGGGACTGCAAAGGTCTACTGGGACAGAAGCATTTTTTTTTAAGAACTTCCGTTTGTAATGCAGTCAGCACACCAGAGTGCACGTCTGTTCCTGAATATACTGCAGTTCAAATAATAATAACAACCTATTGTATTTCTATGTGTCTAACCTGCAGGTTACCTGCTTGAAAAATAGAATGTCATTCAGCAGGAGAATAGGTTGTGTGTATGTGTGAGTAGTAAAGAAAAAATTTCAGGGCTGCTCCTCCATTATCTGTTCCCTCTCCCTCAGTAACTCCTCTTTTACCTTCCTTACCTCTTATTTTGAGTTATCTGAGCGTGAAATATGTATTTTTAAGTAGTGCTTTTAGAGGTATTTGAGGTTATCTGAGGGCAAGGGCTTTACGTATGAAAATACAGTTCTACTGATAAAATAGCCCAAGTTCATGTCAATCAGCTGCAGTGAGCTGTTAAATTTACTTTTTTTTTTAAAAAAATAGTCTGTTCCTCTTTTTTGACTGAAAACAGAAGAGGGTTGAATTCTTAACAGTGGCAAAGGAGAATTGCTCCGAGTTAATTTTCATTACCTGCTTAATTGCTAATACTTTGTGCAATTATATTTGAACAGCTAGTTTCTCTCTGTCCTGTGCAATAAAAACCACAAGATTGCTAAATACTGTAAGGGCACCCTGTGGTAAACAATGTCAATAAACATACCATATCTGTGTCTGTACATTTCTTCCTGTAGAAGTGAAAGGGACTGGTGTATTGTCCCCCTCACTCTTTTGGAGCCACAAGGAGTGGGATACTGTATAGTGGAGCAAAGCAGTGGACAACACTACTTTCTTTGGCTATAAGGTTTGGCTTTAAATCAAAATATATGCAGCTTCTGATAAAATGTTGAGAGTTGGATTGGGGCAAATTCACAGTAGCCTGTGGTAAAAGAAAATTTTGCCACTAGTTTCTTGGGAATGAGATTTATTCCTTAGTAAAGAAAGCAGAACTGTGCTAAGATTCCCTATCTAATATCTGCAAAATGTTACTGTCCAGCAGATGCTTCAGGATGTCTCATACCTTGTCTAAGCTCCATGGACTTTCTAAATTCAGATGCTCAAATTTTTAATATGTCTGAGACCATTAAAATTCAGCAGTATGCACTGTGTGAAAAAAAACAATATAAAGGTGTCATAATCTTTATTCTTTCTCTGGGAGAGTTTTGAGATAGCTTAGGGTTCAGAGGGTTGAGCTGTTCTGGATTAAGCTACACCAGTGAGGATATTACTGCTTCCAGGTGTTCATATACTGTGCTGTGAGAGACCAGGAGGTATGTGGTAGAGAATCAGAAGAGAATGCTGCTCTCCTCAGCATCCTGCTAGGTCTGGTTAAACCCTGTAGCTAAATCCAACAGGCTGAGGGTAGTTTTAACTAATGCACTGAACTTGTGAACTTCTGTGTCCAGAGAGCCATTGGGTTTTTTGCATGTTGTTTTTGCTATCCTTGGTTATCCTGCAGTAATTGCTAAGAGGGTGAATGTATGAAAGTGTAATATCTTAAGCTTCAGCACTTTAATCCCACAGAATAAATCTGTGAGAACACTGCAGGAGATCAGATCCAGAGTTTACAAACATTGGTAGAATTGTTTTTTCTGCTTATGCGATCATGACTAAATGTTTGTGTTCCTTTTGGGTATGTTTGTTGTTGGTTTAATTTTCACATCACATATATAACTTAGAGTACAACTCTTTAAGATTGTTTTCTCTTAAAACACATTCAGTGTATTTGCTCTGAATACAAATGTGCAATGCAGAAAATAAGTGCCGTAGTAGGCTACAAAATCTATCATTATTTATTCACTCAGCAAAGCTATAAAAACCATTTACTACATAATAGACCAAAGTTATTCCTTTTGTTCCACCATTTATTTTAACTGAGTTATACCAGAGGCAAATGTGAACCAATAAATCTGTGTAATATCTTCTCACCTGCTAAGATGTAACACAGTTTAAAAATTATTCAGTTGTGTTTTGGTTGATGATACAAGACTTTGCTGTCTTTTACTGTGATTCTTTCATAACTGTCAGATCATGCTTTGCTTAGTTTCATGGAGCCAAATGATGATAAGTTTTATGTTACTGGTTCCATTGTTGTTATATATCTTTTTATGGTTACTGACTTACTCATTAATACAAGATAAAATAAACCATAAAGCTACAGGAATAGCTATACCAGAGATAAAATCAGAAATGGAAAGGAGCCAAACACTGGACTAAGACATTCTTCTCCACTCAAATGTGTTTATGGCTGTGATCAGACTCAGAGAGGGAGCTGTGTAGCACATCTGTTGCCCAAAGAAACCTTATTTCAGCACTGTGTATGCTTCTGAAATATCCCATGTATCTGCCACTGAAATGGGGTTAGTACAGGATGGCAAGAGTTTAGACAGGAGGATTGAGGGGTATGCAAGAATTAACATAAAAGAGACTGTAGAAAAGCTTGTGATGCCAGTTTATATTGTCTCTGTTTAGTGGCAAAATGAGAAAAGGGATCTATGCCAATGTGCTCGCAAATCCTGGCTGCACTACAACACTATTCTTTTAGAGCCAGATAGACTTCATTTCTGTGCATGCCAGATGCTGTGACTGGTTTTCCTTCACTGCTTGCTGAGATGCACAGATCCCTAATTTTATCTTCACCCCTTTTTTCCCATTAGAAAATTCTGCCGGTGTTCCTGATCCTTACAGACACCATCCTTGGAATAGTTTGTCAAAATTCTTGCCTGACACACACACACGCAACCAATCAAGAAAAAAGAAAGAAAAACAAAAAAAACAAACCAACACACCACAACAGCACACCACTTAATAGAAGGGAATACAAGCTTTTCTAATTTTCCCTTTCACGGGTTTTTAACCATTTCTTTGGAAGACAGGAATGGCTGGTCGTCTGTCAGGTATCAACTGAAATAGAATCATAGAATCATAGAATAGTTAGGGTTGGAAAGGACCTTAAGATCATCCGGTTCCAACCCCCTTGCCATGGTCAGGGACACCCCCCACTAAACCATATCACCTAAGGCTATGTCCGACCTGGCCTTGAACACCGCCAGCAATGGAGCATTCAGAGCTTCCCTGAGCAGCCTATTCCAGTGCCTCACCACCCTTTCATTAAAGAATTTCTTCCTCATATCCAATCTAAATATCTAACTTAATTTTTGTAGGCACCCACCAGTTAGTTCACTGAGGCTTATCTTATGATTTTGTTGCTTTGTGTATGGCACTTAATAAGTTAGGAGGGTGCATTTTTTTCACAGAGTATTTTAATCAGAGGGGAAGCCTCTTTTAGTGGTGAGTCTCCCCATTCAACTTCTGCAAAAGTTGCATGTGAATAAACTTAAGCTGAACTGGCTTGATCTAATACAGAGCATAGTGTTATGTGAACACCAAGCCAAATGCAGGTATCGCTCTGATTCGACAGCTCCTGATGTTACTTTAAACTTTCGAAACCATTGGACCTCAGGACCTATTAGGCAGTCCTTTTGAGTAGATGAAATTACAATGGGTTATCAAATCAAAGACCAGATAGTCTGAAAAGCAGAAGTCAGCATAAATCTGACATGCTCAAGCCTCCAAACTATACTTCAAGGTATAACATTACTGTAGATAATAAAATCTTACCAGGAATAAATGGGGCCCATTACTTCTTTTTTCCCCATTGTGAATATGAAATTCTGATGATAGTCACTTTATTGCTCTGCATGAAGCTGCATATATTATTTAACTACTATGAGAGATTTCCATCTATTCAGCTACATGGGCAGCTTTCATATGATAAAGTTTTATTCTGGCAGGGGAGTATTGTCAAGCTCTACTTTGGTTAAGTACATTAAAAGAAATTCTATAATCTATGTAAGTCTGTATTGTAAAATTCTGGTCTGCTGCTTGGATATTATTTCTACTAAGGCTGTCAATGCAAGAAACTTTTTCAGAAATCTTGAGCACATGTTTGCTATGTAAATCAAATTATAAGTACAAATAAATCTTGCTAGGTATTCTGAAAGGGTAGGTCTGAAATGGATGTGAAATCAATGCTAAGACTAACTTAAAAGAATGAAGAGCTTTGTTGTCATACAAAATCCTGCATATAAAACTGTAAATCTCCAGTTCGTGGCACTTGCTGCTTTGGTGTCCTTGTCACTAAAATAATTTTATCATTTATAGGCACTACTGTACTCCTTTGGTTTACTAGCTTACATTTAACTAACATCAAGTATTAATAAAAGATCAACAGAAGCATTGCTACATGCCATCCTACTATCAACAGCTGTCACAGCACCTAATACTTTGGGGGTTTGGGTAGGGAAAGTAAGCATAAAAGATTTTCAGCTCTGTCACTTACTTCAGGTGGGTTGTTTCCTGGAAGAATCACTAGCATACTATTTTCCAATCCTTTTTACAGTAAGGTAACACTGAGGCATTATCACAGTGGAAACACTATTTCAGGAAACAAAGCGCTGACTTCTTTCTTGTAAGTTACTCGGAAGCAGAACTGTTCTTACATTTAAAATCCTATACAACACTCTGGAACAAAGACACTGATAATAGGGTAGAATAACTCATTTTGGTTCTGTTGAGTTCAGAATTCAGATTTGCCTTGACTTCAGTGAATTACTTCTTGGTACATTTCATCAGATAGACTTTTTTTCTAAAAGATTAAGGAGTTCAAAGGCCTCTGTTCCATTCTTTCATGTCATGGCAGTTGCTTTGGAGATCATGGTGGGCAGCTCTATACTTCTCAAGTCTACTAGAGATGTGGACAAAATAGATTTGGTGTATCATGAGTCCTTTTGCACTCTTTCCCTCATTCTATTCTAGAGTTACTAATACTTCAGGAATCTCATACCTTTTCTCAGGATAACCCAGTTGTCACCATAATCCTTGCATACTTTGAGATGGACTATGCTTACCTCCATTGGCTTCTGATCCCTCTCAGCATTTATCATGCTGCACCTGCTTTACCACCATTCACTTTTCCACCTCCTCAGATTAATACTGTAGCTTCATGGTCTTCTGATCTTCTTCATGTTCATGTAGATTCCAATCCTTATTGTCTTCTGCCCTCTTCTTGATCCCATCTTTTCTTGGTTTCCCTTCCCTTCTTTAGCATGTTTTTTTGACCAAATGTTGTCTTCTGTTCCTGCAGCAACCCATCACCTCTTGACTGTGTCCTTGGACTTCTCTTTATAGGGAGTTCTAATCATGCCTGCTGCTTCCTTTTGCTGAGCCCTTACTGACTATGTCTCTGAATTTCCGGTACCACAATGTTCTCAGACACTTCAGTACAGGTCTTTGTTTTCCCACATGTGATTAAGGGTCAAATTTTACTCTTTAAATGATTGCTAAGAAGTAGAAAGAGAAATGATGAATCAGAAGTTCTCTAAAACCAGAAATATGATAAAGTTTAACTGCTCAGTAATTGGAATAATGGGAACAATTATAAAGCCCTTAGTGCAAGAATGGTCTTTTTGTTTATAAACACCTGCCACAGTGGGATCTCCCATTTTATGACTATACTGCTTTGGCTCCTTCTCATTAAAAGATAATTTTTTTTAAATAACACGAACACTAAGCTTGAAGACTGATAGTCCATGGAGAAATTGCATTCAGAGACAGAATCTTAGCTAGATAACACACTACCATCTTGGTTTTCTTATTATTATTTGGCATCCTCTTTTGGACTTTATTGGGATGAAATAAGAGAAGAAAAATTTCAGAAAGTTACCGCTGTATTTCTGAAATAGATGTTTATGTGTTGCTGTAGAATCTGTTTTGAGACCTGGATCATGACAATCCAAAGCACTGGCAATTAATTGAGGCTTGACAGGGTCTCTGATTTTTCTACAAATATTGGCCACGTAGTGTAAAAAGTTAGCTTCCATACACATCTATCTTATAAAACAGAATGAGCAATGGCAAAAATATTTGAAGAATAAGCTACACTACAGATCATACTGATGACTTAACCACTTTGAGATGTAGTGAGGCGACACTGACTATATTCTCTTTTTGTTTTCTTCCCTGTGCTTTTCTAGAATAGGAATTAAAACTGTTTATAAAGAGCATAGCAGGCATTTCTAAAGGAAGTTTTAGCATTTCCCAAGAGTTCCTAATTTTACTGACAAAGTGGAAAGGAGAAAAGGAGGAAGAAAACACTTCAAAATAGTAAAGCACATTTTAAAAGTTTAATTTCATCTCAGAATAAATATCACAGGCGGCAATAATCAAAGAGAGTTTGACTAACACAGCATTAATCAGTGTGAAAGGAGGCAGAAAGAAAACATCCAAAGAGAGAAATAAACTTAAGATCAAATGTATCATTAGTCTTCTCACTTCTTGGAAGAGTCTCAAAGGCAATATTTTCTTCAACAATTACTGGGAAAATGTAATGGAACATGCAGTGTTATTAACCTTACTTCAGACTTTTTTTTTTGATGTCAAAATCTGATAGTGCTTTGTCAAAAGGATCTTTCACAGGCTTGTTCCCTTCAGTTCATGCTTCTAGGCATCCGACTTTATGTAAATCTATTTATTATCAGTATCAGCAGCAGAGACAAAATTCAAAGACAGCATACTGTTGCAAGTCTGCCTTTCCAAACTTCAGGCATGCACATAGTAAATCTTCTTGAGAGCTATGCACATGATCTTTCTAGGATCTGAAGGAAGGATATTGTAAGTGGATACTGCAGACAGTGAAGAAGAATAAATGTGTGTGGGTATATATATATATATATATACACGTATGTTGAAATTCCTTAGATCGGCCTCTGAATTTTGCCTAATTTACTTCTATTTCAAGTTTTGCAGTCAGTGTCTTACAGTTCTCTTATTGGTACGTTACTGACAAGTAGCCATAGATAGAAATCCATAATCACATGAAGGCTCAGGAAGCAGCTAAAGGCTGGAGCAGCTACAGAGACTGGGAAATGTCAGTAAGCATTGACAAGATCTGGATATGGGGAAATTTGTACTGCACTGTAAAGTGTAATGTGCTCCTTATACTCATTCCTAGGTGTTTTGTAAGCTGCTCTCTTGGAGCTGTATCGCAGGTCTTCCTAGTTCCTAGTCAGAACTGGAGCTGGGATGTTGCTGTCATCTATCAATTTGCTTTCATTCTGATGTGTAGCAATAGTTTAGTTTTGCACACACATCTTCTTTGAAGGCAACTTAAAAGATGAATAATAAGCACATTATACTTGGGAAAACTGATATAAGGTGAATGAGAGAACTGAATACTTATGATTCCCATACTCTATGAAGTACTTAGTGATCACTTTATGTAACTTTAAACATTTTAAATTTCTATTCAGTCTCAATTAGAAGCTGTAGTCTGTACAGCTTAATCCTCATTAAATTGGTCACAAACTGCTTTACCTCTTCCAAGACAATCTCCATATGCTACTTACGTGTAGGGACTTTACATTTGTCATTGACTTTTCATAGTTTTGCCTGTTCTCCCACAGAGATCTTAATTTTGTAGCTGTGGGCAGTTTTGTGAATCTCTCGTTCTAAAAATGATTACTAGATCTAAAAACTAATAAATCAAATTAAAACACACATACAAACAACAAGAGCAAAGAATATTGAATATTTTTTAACGCTGACTGTAAGCTAACTGCAACTGTGAAG
Organism: Psilopsiagon aurifrons; assembly: GCA_025447955.1. Lineage (NCBI taxonomy): Eukaryota > Metazoa > Chordata > Aves > Psittaciformes > Psittacidae > Psilopsiagon > Psilopsiagon aurifrons. Next base: position 24,415 of record JAOEHY010030861.1, read on the forward strand.
CGTGTCTGCTTGACCACCCCGGGCATCTGCTGATGATTCTAGCAGGCCCTCCAGGTTTTTCCCTAGGGTAAAGTGGATTGTAATTAGTGTAAGGAGGTAAAAGCATATGCAGAGATCTGTTCTAAATTTGTTTGACCTTGACCCGTGAACTAGTCATGGCTAAGAGAGAAAATCCTCTTTACTGCTGAGCATATATCGCCAGTGAACAGTTAAGCAGAACGCACATTTTTAGAAGCCTTGTCTTGTGTCATCTTGGATTAGTATAGATTTTTATGTCTGTTTGGACAACTAAGTTTGGGAAAGCCACTCAGCAAAAGCACATAACATTTTGCACTAGGTTTTGTGGAAGAGGCAGTTTCACACTGAAGTGATATATTGCCATTTTGTAGGAGAAGTTTTGTGATTACATTTGAATTTCCCAGCCATTGTAGTTCCCCAACTTTCCTGGAAGGTGAGATGGAGGGAAGTTAATTTCACCCTTTAGCATAATCATGATTTGGTCAGATAGACCTGACTACTTTAGCTCTTTGGTTCAAATTAGGAGAGCACTTCTGACACAAATCTCGCGACTTTCCCTGCACACTGTGCTTTGGTTTGCAGTGTGGAGCTGCCTCAGAATATGTGAGATGCTTTTCTCTGATATATTTTCTCTTTTTCTCAAGAGATGTTCATAATATGTTCCAGTCGTAAATAAGCATTCAGTCAGTGGAGTTAGACTAGGGCTAGTCCAAAGTGAAAAACTGCAAAATAGGCATAATGCAGATGTAGGATATCCAGTTACAAGTGTTTTGCTCCATGGAGCCACTCTTGCTGGTGTGTATAATTGGCTAAGGGATAGCCCTTGCAGTTCCAGGTACTCAGTATGTTCATGTAGGCAGAAATTCCCCCTACTTCCATCTGAGTAATAGAAAATAATTTTTTTACTCCAGTATACGCTGGGACAAAGGATACAACGTTAAAAAAATATGTATAAGCTAAGGAAGAGAAAGGAAGATTTATGGTATGGATGGTTCAAGGCACGTTTCTAAAACAAGTATGTGTGTAGGGAGCTGCCTGTCCTGGTTTGGCATAGATGAATCATTCCAGGCATTGGAGGCATCTGCAGACACATAATCCTGGATAGTCAGTTCAGCAGAATTAAGACCTAGTTATTAAGTGTAATCACCAATGTTTATAGAGCCGATTACTGCTTTTGGGTACCACTGATGTAGATATCTGATGTACCACCAGTGACGTACCAAGTGAGAGCTTGATTTCTCAAGGCTCATTATGTAATCAGTATTTTTTTACTGAGTGTTTTATACTGTAATGTCTTCACATCAGCTGCAAAATCTGTAATGTAATTTTCACAGATAAATTATCAGAGTGCAGAAATTCTGCCGTGTTAATTAAGAGTAGGAAATGTACTCATTGCATTTGTGAGTATGCAGATCATTTCATAAGATGTCGCTTCTAAATGTATTAAAGGTGTTTGTATCAGTAAGTATGTACTCATGTTTTGGAAAACTTACAGAGTTTTTTACTATGGTGTTGTGTTTCTTTTTCTGTAAACGTGTATGGATGCATTATATGGGTGTAGAATAAATTATTTATTCATATAAGGATGAATTCTGCTACTCCCTCAAACCTCAAACTAAGAGCATATTGCAAAGGTAGTTCAGCAGAACCAGATGAATTACTCATGGGTTTAATGCTCTGGTTCTTCTTTGGTCTGCTGACTTGTTCAGACCCGCTCTGCAGGTGGCAGTGGGGAGGGCTTCCAAGTCTCCTGCACAGCCTGCCATGCAGACACCTCAGCAAAGGGAGGTCTTGGGCATCTTCTCTATTTGTGTGCTTTTGGCATAGAACAGACCAAGAGAGAAAACAAAAATTTCTCCTTGAAGCTTCTTATGGATAAAGAGGCCTTTTTCATCCTCTTGGGTGACTTTGGTGTTAAACAATCCAGTCCAGTTGCCTTACAATGTCCACAGTAACTGCTGCCACCCTTGCACTGCAGTGCAGATGGACAGTATGGACGCCACATAGCTTGTGCCCATCTCCCTCTGTGCTTTATTTGGAGAGGGGAATGAGTGCAGCAGGGCAGAAGGGTAGCCTGTTGTGAAGTGGTCTCTGACAAATCCCCTTGGGCTTGACCTCCAAGATGAATGTAATCCTGTAGCTTATTTACCCTGAGTTAATAGAGTCAGTGTTTAACATTCATTGGTTTTGATTAATGAAGGTTTTGCTGTTCCTTTGCTGAAGGAAAGGACAGATGTACATGTGATCCCCTGCTTCCACTTAAACAAACACAAAATCGAGTTTCAAATCTTACTCAAGGACATACTGCATCAAGAAGACAATATATAGCCTTCAGTCTGAAATCAACTGTCAGAAGCAGAAAGTACTATGGGTTTTTATAATCATATGTGAGAGTAGCTGTCCTTGAGCATCTAACTTTCCATACCATTGAATACTGCCCAGTGTTCAGTGAAGAAGCAACAGACCTGGAAACTCAAGGTTGGTTCACCCTTTGTGTTCTTTATGTTCATCAGTGTAATATCCCACATACCCTGCCTCAGGTCCCTTTTTGTATGCCCAGTGCCCATAGCAGATGCTGTCTAAACTGAATGATAGCTACCATCTCATGTTTAGTTTGACGTGCTGTACTGACTCTCAGACGTTGCAAGTAATTTATTGCCATTTGCAGCAGTTTAAGGCCTGTATACTAAACATGCAAATGTATTAGTCTATTCCTCCCTTTATCTGCTTTATTTACTGATTTATTATTATTGTTATTTCCACTGAATTCTGCAGAGTGTTCATACTAAGTACAGGTAACCATTTAAATCTTCAAAACTAAGACTGCTTTATATTGCATTAGCTGGATTCAATTAGATGTCAATACCTGTACACCTGCCTCTCACTCTTTATTTACTGTTGCTGTTAGTACATTGCTTGCTTTTGAGTTAGAGACAGGACACAGCTCAGTTCCTGTCTGAAAATTCTATCCACTTGCCATAAGCATAAAAGTGGTCTTTTGACACTCAGGTCCATTTGCCCATTCAGAGCAAAAACAGATCAAGAATAGGGTGGTTGCTTACCATGAGGTCGACTTAAAGGAAAGAAACCTGAAGTGATAACACCTGGTTCTGTTTGTGAAGGAACAACAGGATGATGATGATGATGATCATGATGAAGTATTTTAGTATGAAACACATAGGAAAAACATGAAGCATATCTGAAAAGCAAAATCTCTTTTTTCACCAGACACGTTCCATGTGTAGAAGCTTAGTATTGTAGTATAAAAGCTTGGTGTTGTAATAAAATAAGTAGAAATATGCAGTGACCCATGTTGCTACTAGGCAGATGTCCCCATTGGCCACACTTAAAATCACACACCAGCTCACATAGTAAATACAGAGATTGTCACTAAAGTAGCAGCTTCAACACTTTTGTTAGCTCTAATGCAAACTCTAGAACTGAAGAAGTTCTTGTTTATTTACAAGAAAGTAGGTAGTATCCACAGCACTGCCACCACTGCTGACTATAGGTGATGGTGCACATGGCAGAACATTTTTACATAAATGTTTTCCAGGACAGAGACTCTAGGATTAGATGTGCTGTGCCAGAAAAAAAATGTATGCGTTACTGCTGCTGGAAAGATTTAACTGGAAGTGAAGTTGTTTGGTATTTTTCAGGTACTGCTACTAAGGAGAACTGGAAAAATAGCAGAAGGATGACTTCATGCAGGCTTGTGCTGGATGAGTGACTTTCTTTGCATAGGTCACCTACTAATTTGTCTGGATAGTCAAGGGCCTACAATGGTGTTCATTTCTTTTGTTTTGTCTGGAGACATGACAGCTTGTCCAGATCCAGTATTTCTAGGTCAAGAATCGGGCAGTTAAGTTACCTGAACGGTTTCTATCTGTAGCAGCTTATATCACATATTTTGGCTGATACAGGCCCCTTCTATTGTTGGGTCTTATCTCAGCAGAACATTATGTATGTGGACATGTAAGGCTTCTGCAGCGTGCAGCTTCCTCCATGGAGGCAGAACTGTCACTGGGCTTCCCATTGTTGCACTTGGCTGTTGAAAAGAAGATCAAGCTACAAAGCTTAGTCCTGTGATACAAAGGCTTTTTTCCTCCTGAAAAGAAAAAATATATAAAAGATTTCCCTAGAAGAAAAAAAAATATGACCTACATTCTAGGTGTGGCCAAGGGTTTTCACGTCACTTTAAGGCAAATGTGCTTAAACAGTCTTCAATTTATTTCAGTGCCTTTGGGAATATGGGATAGACACGTAATCGTACTCTGCAAATCATTCTGGGTATAAATAACTGCCAATTCAAGTTTGCACTAAACTTTTCAAATCATTTCAACAGCTGCTAAAGCGTGATAATGAATTGATTTAGGAAACGTACTGCATTTTTTCTTTCTGTATACTTAAAAAGATCCTTTTCATAGGGGAACTAGGTAGAGGATTTTCTGATTCCATCTTTATTTTAAAACAGCTGACTGTAACTAACATATCCAAGAAATATTCCCTGGTGTATTACTGCATTACATATTAAAAGTCATTCAACAGCAGAAGAATCAGCAAAAAATGCCAAATGTTATATGCAACTTTATTTTCATCAAGAATTTGAATGTGGTGAGATATTTATTGCTGCATTTTTCCTTACACCATCAGAATAGCTCTTGAGAAGACCAGATTTTAGGACAAATACAGACTACCAGGCTGTCAAAGGTGGTCATACTGAAGTTATTGTTTCTGGTGTTAATTATTAAAATTAATGGAATAAAGCACCACTAAAAATACCAGCAAAGGAAGTGGACATAAGATACAAAAATACTGTGGAATCTTCCAGAGATCAGAATCTGAATGAAATTGAAGATGTCTGGATGAATGGCAAAAAGTAAAGAACTGAAAGAAGTATTCATAACAAGATGAGTGAAAACGTTTCTTGCCCCGTCTCTTGGCTGAAATTGTAAGTGCGAGTTCTCTGTGCCTGCTGCAATTATTTTGCATCCTACTTATTCAAGACATGCAATCACGACTATATGATTTATAACATTCACAAAGAAACTGAAAATATTTTATTTTATTTAGCAAGTCTTTTCATGATGCCCGTTTCCCCCTCTAAAGTATATGAAAAATAGTAAGGAGAAATTACATCTTAGTAAGTGTCAATTAAAAAATGAAAAGCATTGGAACTGATTATTGAGAATCATTTGCTCTTTATAGATTATTCAGAACAATATATGTTTTGTATGTTTTTTTAGGATGATAATGGGAGAGTGTTTGAAGCAGAAACCTAACACAAAATGAAAATCACTGGTCTGTGTGCGTGGATTTCTGTGCATTTATTTGTCTTACAAGGCTGCATTTGCCAGGTTGCTGAGGAACAGCCTGACCTGTAATTTCTATGTGTTGCCAAAGCAAAATCTTTACAGAAAATCAAGGAAATGCATAAACCACAGTTTTTCTGGATTGTGTAATATACCGTTCTAATACATGGCATTCCTAAAGGCTAATTCTCTATTGACAGCTTCATGGGATTTATCCAATTGTGATGGCTTCTGTATTCAGTTCAGCTTTTTCCAATATTTAGCAGTGAATCACAAGAGAAAGCAAGGTGTAAGGATATGAGCAACAGACAGCTTATGAAGTAATATGCTAACAAATCTGGTAAACCACTTTCTGTGCTAAATGTAGTTAGGCCTGGACAGAAACAATTAGCAAACATTCATTTTTGAGAATTCCCGCCGAATGTCAATATGCATGGCAGCTGAGCACCGCCGCCTGTTCTTGGACACAAATGCTATCACAGTCATTGTTTTCTGTTCCTGGCAAAAGATTATAATGTCTGTTCTGAATCTGCTGCAATAATCTTATTTTACCGGAGTGCCACATTCCAATAGTTCATAACAGGGTTCGCAACAGCTTTTAGTGCTTGGAGCACTGCTGTACCTCCAAACCTGGCCTCCACCCAGCAGCGCTTATCACAGTCTGTGGAATTCCAGAACAACCTGCACTGAAAGATGGGTTCATCTGAATCTCTAATCACCTCCTGCATTGCCACACCAGTACATGCTGCAGACATCATGTATCTCTTGTTGGAACTGTGAAACAATCCTAGGCATGCTTGTCTTTAGGCGGTAAAACCCAGAAGCAGTGCTGAATCAAAGCCACTCGTTTTATTCCAGTTCTATGTATCTTGTCTTAGGAAAAAAGGACCAGAATAGAGTTAATATCCCTGGTATGGTAGACAAGATATTTTATGATCTCATCGCTAATCATCCTCTTGTCCATAATATGCCTAAAAAGTTGTATTTGTGCCTGCATTTGTAGAGATATCCTATTGTAGTCGAATTCTGTAAAGGTTTCTTAAGAAGTTTTGCCAATACGTCTGTGCTCGATACATGTTTTGCACTCTTAGTCTCATATGCAGGATCTCAACCTCACCAGAAAGAGGAAAGAACATAACTTTGCCAGCTGTGTAGATCATGTGTGTGATACAACACAGGTATGTCTTCAGATAGCTTGAATGGGGGAAAATCCAGTGCAGGATAATATTAACGTCTGCATTTTCAATAGCATACTGAGGTTGTCCGGTGCTCCAGGGGCTGGTATGCAAATCAGGTGATGCAAACATCCTAAAAGAAGATGCCAAAGTAAATTTTTATTATGGTTAGTGTTTCACTTGACAGGAGCTTGACTTTACCTAAGGGCATCCCATGTTAAAGCAGACATAATTGTCAGCCTGCCACCTCAGCATGTACCTCAGAAACCACTGCACTGATTGAGATGGGCACTGTGTGTCTCCACACCCAGAGTATGTTCACAAAGTGCATGACAAATATGTGTGCAGGAATGATAAGAGGTCTGGTGTCTTGAAAGTGTTTTGATAGCTCTGTGGTCTCGAGAAGCTTGTCGATTCATCTGTTTCTTAGTCCCAGTTTATCTTTCTTTAACTGAATTATGAGATGTGAGAATATTCTGGGGTTTGACCCGCTTTTTGGTTTCATGGAGGACAAAATATCCTAACAGGTGTGACTAGCATGACCTTAGTGCTTGGACATGAAATGGGCAATTAGAGTAAGTAAACTATAAAATATTTATAGCACATGATACTTTTGTGATTCCCTGGCAGATTGATAGCTTCAGTCAGGCTGAGGGGACTGGCTGCCAAAGATTTATATTGGCTAGTGAGAAGCACTCACAATAATAGGCCCTTCTGGTAAAAATGACAAAACCTGGAGATCAAAGCACATAAAACAAGAAGTGAAATAAAAATTACTCTTTTGTGACTCTATTCTGTCGTATGTGAGACTAGCTTGTTCAGCATGCTAAAATACCTGGCAGATGGTTGGTTGCTTTGGCCTGTGTAACACTGTATTAAGAGTGAGGGAAACTACTCTCCTTTTAAAATGAATCCCTGATAGGGAATAACTGGCAGAAAGGTTATAAAGTTATGGCAAAAAGTACTTCACAGAACTTGACCTCACTAAAGAGTTAGTTTAAATTGCATATACTCAAGCTAATACCCCTCAAATTAATGTTGCTTGAATGAGGAAAGCCACCCTGTGAATTAACACCAGAGCAATACAGACTGGCTTTGTTTGTAGCTTATGTGATTCTTGAGCTGATTTCCACTGATGGGCCAGCTAATTCCAGTTAAAAGTGTAACTGTTCTTGAATGAGAGTTATTTTTTCCATGAATGGGACCTGAGTTATCAGCAGTATATAAGTTAACTGAAGCTAGCTTTACAGTGAAAAAAGGTCACACACATCTTCATGATCTGGTGCTTTCAGATAAATCAGTGACCAAAAACACAGAGATGCTGATACATAGACTGAAGAATCCAACCAAGGGTGAAAAGCATGGAGCTGAAACAATTAATGAAGTACACCGATTTAGAAAAAAATATCCTGCCTCCCTGGAAGATTTTGGCTCTTGACTTTGTTGAAGATCAGATCATTTATTTTGTTCTGTAGAGCTCTTTTGAGGACTTTGGCTTTAAGACCTGATGACATTCTCTGGCTGAGAAGTATGAAGAGCTCTGAAGAAGTCTCAGGCACCTATATGGCTCTCCTCAAGGGTCCCACAAAGTCTCCATGCAGTTCCCAGCTCACTTCACTGGCTGGGAGTGGTATCATCTCTGCCTGTGGCTGGAGGCAGATCTTGGATAGGATGTCCCCATTGAAGTTCGCATGTTTTTTCCTTTTGCTGGGGGCATTTACACTGGGAAAGTTAGCAAATACGATATAATCCTCACCCTGAAGTTCACAAGAGTTTTGCTCAAGTAAAAGCAAGAAGGCACAGCTTTAGTTTTGCAGATATGCTTGCGCTTATATAGATACACGGGAAAGATATGCTTAAATAACAGACTGGCTGTCACTGAAGTGACAAAAGACAGGTGTATGGCACAAAGGGGGAACTAGGTAGCAAGCTATTAGCTAATGCTGTGAAAATACAAAACAAAGGCACTGATGAGGCACTGAAGGACAGTGTTACTTTGCATTTTCCTTCTCTGCCAATATTTGTTACAGTCCTGGTGTCTACTGAGGAGTAGTAGCTGAGTATTTAAATTATCTTTAAAAATCATTTATGAAAGAATATAAATGGAAAATATTTGCCTGTGAAGATGGAATAACTTATTTGAATGCAGTTGGGTCTCTAGAGTAAATACTCAGGCAGTTGTTTGAAATGTGTATCAATTTGCTCAATAGCTACTCAAGTCTGACAGTTAAAAGGAAGTTTACAAGCAGATTAAGGGCACTGCTTTATAAATTAGATTTCAAATGGATGCGAAAAGGACAGAAGGGAGCCTCCCTTGTTGAATTTCTGTGTTCAAATTCATCCAAGACAGGCCAAGTTTCCACATCAGTTCAGTTCAAAGAGAGGATCATAAGCTTCTTTTTGTAATTACTAGATACCCAAGCTATTTCATGTGCAAGGTCAGAAGGTATCCTTCTTTCTGAAATACTGAGAAGCTGTGGCTGTGCTCAGGACAACATGGGGACCAGAGCTTGCTTTAATCCAGCTAGTGATTTAGCCTTTCATTTCCTTGTTCTCTCTTTTCTTTTGTATGCTTTCAAATATTAAGTAACAGTTGTATTTTATAGCCTTTAAAAAAAACATGGCATGGTTCTGTCTGAGGGTTAGAAAATCTAGGAGGAAGAGAAATACAGCAAAAGCTAATCACTAAGGTCTGTCAGTTTTTCCCTGTTGTCACTATTTCAGTTGAGGACAAGGGCTTTTTGTTTGTCTGGGAAGATTTAATTTCATTTTGGATTAAAATATTTTTACTTGGAAAGCTTTAACATTATTTCTTTGTAAAAGCCTCTTATACCAACACAATGTGTTCCCCATCCCATTCAGGTAGTATGCAGTTAGTTTAGGCCCACTGATTGATCTACTTTAATAGGTACAACCATCAATGGTGTGCATAAATACCTTAAATGCTGATCTTAGATATTCAGAGCTGAGCTTTGGTCAGCTACACATGCACAGATCTGAAGGCAGTGCCAGTAAACACAAGAGAAGTGTTTCCACTTGCACCTTATTTTACTGGCAGTAAAATTTGAGCAACAAAATGTTGCTTGACCTTTGGCTGATGATCCATGGATACCTCATTTCCAATATGCAAAGTTACCTTTCTACTTTGCATTACCTTTGATGTCCTTATTCAGAAGAATGAAAATTTGAAAAACTACAATTTTCCTCCAGCTATGTCTTAAATCTATAGCTATGGAGCTAGCACACTGGCAAAGACTTTGCTGTTGGCCACTTTGTGATTTAATTCTTTTAGTTAGTGCTTAGTCAGCTAGTGGAATAGTTTTATCACTGTTAGAACCTTGGTTTAAAGGATAAGAAGTGTATTTTGATTGATGAGGTTACAAAAACATTTGCTACCTTTTGGCTGTGATATGGTAAACCATTTCATGGATTTCTATCCCCAGTGGAGAGCAATATGATGCAAATTGCAGCTGAATGCCCAGATCAGATCATATGACAACCTCAGTGCGTTTTCAAGTTCTTCATTTGCAGTTTGTACAGCTGACAACACCCCCTATTGATGATTGTGCACTAAAGCACACAGAATCCATACACTGTGTATCAAGAAGCTGGTACCACAACCGTTGCCCACAAGTGCACTTTTTATGTCTTTTGCCTTGAATAGCCTCATACTGAGGGACCACGAACACAAGTGAAACAGTCCTGGAGATGTCAGATCTCATCTTACTTGTACTCAGTACCATTTGGTATCAGCTATTACACTTCTGGAAGGCTCAAATTTCTCCCCATTTTTTAAGGAATCTGATTTCTTTCTTTTCATGTATTTCAGGATGCATGAAACTAGGTGACCATAATCTGGCAATTGTGGAGATAAGGTAGTTAATTTTCAGTACCTCCTTACCCTATTGTCTGTTGTCCCTTTAAGAATTTCCTCTTCTCATGAGTTATTGTCCGGAAAGGAAGATAACTCTGTAATTTGGAGTAGTGGAAATTGAGAGCATGAAATTCTAGGGCAAATAGTTCTCCAGCATCATTTTCTGGTCTGGAAAAAGGTAGGGCTCCAGTGCTGTGCTCTAAGCCTCTGGGTTTTTTCCAAATATATTTACCAGTTGAAATGCAAGATGGATTTCTGTGCTAGGTCTTTTAGATTGGTTCTTTCTTCTCTTTGTGGTGCAAATACTTTTGTATCACATTTCACCTGTTCTGTAAGAATTACCACTGGTTGGCAGGAGAATCTCATTATCATTTCAGTGCGCTTTCACAGTGTTCCTTATGTTACTTATTGATCTTCTGCAGGTGGCTGTTGTAATTTGGAGGCATAGCAAAGTGTCAAAAGGTTCACTTGCTTTATATCTGCTCTGGCAGGCCTTCAGCTTGTGTTTCATTTTGGGAGCAGGAGCTCTCAATGTCCTTTTTAGCATTTTACAGAAACTTAGCAAGCCGGGAGAGTCAAACTCAATTAACACGTAAACTTTTTTCTTTTACAAAACTGGTTACAAAAGACTAGTACAATCAACAAATCAAATTTGCAGTTGGAGTCACATTGATTTTGCTTAGTTGATTAAATTGATATTTTAATGAATTAGTATCAGTGTGAAATTAAATCAACAGCATCCAGTTGTAGATGGAAGGAAGATTCAAATTATGAAGCTGAGCAGCATAACCACAGAAGTGCAAGGGAATTAACCAACTCTCCAGACCTTCAAGGCACAGCTGTGCCAATCAATCTGCTTCATTACTTGTTCTTTTCCGTTTCTTTTCTTCAACACCCCCAACTTGATTTTCTGTACAGAAGGTGGAATTCACAGTGCCCCCTTAAAATATGTTTACAATGTAAACGTTGATGCAGCCAAGCTTCTCAGCACCTTTTTAGTTCATAGAGAGTAATAAGCACTTGTAGGATGAAAATAATTACATTCTAAATTGCATGTTTAAAAGTGATCACATAAATCGTACCTTACAAGGTTTTATTTCTCTTCAAATATGATAAAGAAAGTGCAAGATACTAACATGGCTGTAAACCTCTGCACTGTAGATATCAAATATTGGGTAGGAATTATCATATCAAAATAGCTCAATTTCTTTTTTCCAGAAGATTAGTTTCACACAAACATACCCTTGCTGTCTCCAGTGAAGCATGTTTACTGAAGGTAATGTTTGCTAAAATATAGATACGGAAGTGTTAGCACTGTTATACCCACAGATGTGTATTCACATCTTGAGAAGTGTTACAGCAAGATCGGTAATAAGGAGACAGAAAACTCCAGTGCAATAAAATACAGGGGGAAAAGAAAGGGAAAAAGTACTTAGAGAAAAAGGAAAAGCTCCCCTGTTTGCATGGGATTGAGCTGTTCACAAGTGGTAACACAGATGGGTGGGGTTGCAAATATGTCTGGTTTGAAAATCAGGCTCATAGTTTTCTCAATGCTGAGCACTTTTAGTCATAGAGGTCTAGAAGAAATTCACCATCTCTGGAGCATAGTTAGACATCTATGGTTGCAATCCCAAGTTTCCTCCTCAAAAAGGAGCAATTCTAAGTATAACTCGTAGGATCTGGTCAGGTGGCCCAATTTGGAATAAGAGCTATGACTAGAAAGAATTTCTTTTGCTTTCTTTTCTCTGCAAATTAGGTAACATATGCTGGTTTTTAAATTTATAGAAATGCATTGCAACAGCCGAAATATTCAAATAAGTAAGAAAAGATAGCCTTATGAATAGGAATTTGCAAGAACTATTCCATCCTGCATGGGGCAGGGCAGTGAGAGTGTCTGTGAGTTCAGTTTCTTTAATTTTCTCTGGGTTTGGTAGCCAGTAACTTTTCCACCCTCTGGTCACTTATGCAGTTAGCTTTTCCATTTATCGTTGTTTTGTAAATAGGGACTCTGATAGTCTCCTGATACCTATCAAGCAGCAGAAACTCCCCTCTGAGAGGGCAGCCTCATCAGTGCCAGCACCCTGGAAGAAGTTCCTGTGGGAACTCACACTTCCTTAGTGAGTCAATCCACTGCCTCAGGTCTTCCAGAAACCACACTGTCCTGGTTTCTTTGCTCATGAAGCTTTGTGCTTGAGCCATTTCTCTTTGTGCTAAGGATTCATCTATACATCAGGCCCACCCAGCAGGAACATGAGGTGTGAAGGGGGAGGCCTCTGGTTGATGCCTTCCCTATCACAGCAAAAGCCCTGGTATACAGCAGTGATTCTAGCAGAAAAATAAATTTGGTTGATTTCTGTTATGTGACTTGATGCATTGACTGTCAGTTGTATTGGAAGAAGGCTTCACCAGTTCAGCTGTGGAAGGGAAGGATTACAAGCTGTTATCCGTATTTTGTCTGATCTTGAATTACTGGAATAATTTTATGTAAACCTTCAGGTACATTTAAAAGCTAAGGAGTAAATACTCAGTACTTCTAAGATTGAGGCATCTAGTCACGTTTTATTAAAGATACATGCCTGAACTCCAGCTCCTTCTTATCTGGTGCAATAACTTTGTAAAGGATTCTGAATAGGAGTTTCTCATCCATTTTGTTAATGCACTCTCTCTGATACAACCATCCTTTGTGGACGATGCTTACATTTTCTTGTCTGTCATTCAGCTGGTCAGCAGATAACCTTCTTATCCTAGTATTCTCCAAAATTTTCCAGATAGAACTTATCTAAATTGGATACTCCAAGTGCTGCTCTGAAACCTTTCCTTCATGTAGCTGAGAGTTAGTGGCAACACCTGCTCGCAGAAGGTTTTTTTTTCCTCTCAAAAAAAAAAAAAAAAAAGTAATCCAGAGGAAAAAAATATGAAAAAAATAAGACAGCACTGGAATCCTTCAGAACTTTAGTGTAATGTAATTTACATAGACAAGCTTTGTTTAAAAGAGTATTAATATTGTAACCTAAGGCAGTGAAAGCAAGGAAACCATAGGACAGGATTAAATACCAAATGAGTGTGCATGGTAGGTGATGCTAAGCAGGTTTTCAGTCATTCCTGGCCATTGGAGATTTGTTCATTGATAGATTTAGGCTTAATGCTAAATCATAAGATTTATGGTTTGTATTGGAATGCTTCAATTTTAATTTGTTTTACACGTCTCACCTAAATGTAAGACAACTGCGACCAAAACTGACTTCCAACAAAGAAACTCTTCCTGCTTCACTAGCACTGCAACGCTGCTCTGAATTTGCAGAATGCTCCTCTGTCATGTTCGCTCTCGTGAAGTTGAGGTCGCATTATACCTCTGTTGAATCATGTTGCAAGGAAATGTAGCAGGTTTTACTGTAAATTAAAGACCCAAATACAGTAGGATTTTTGAGAATGACAAAGAGCTCCTCCTTTATGAAAGGAAAACCTCCTGTTGTGTTTCTTATTTTTAAAATTAAGTCTTTTTTTGTGCCAAGAAGTAGGGAAAACAAACACTAATGTATTGGAAGCTAATAAATGTGATATACATACTCTATTCACTTTAATTAAAAAACTGTTAACTCATAAAAGCAAAGCCCAAAACCAACAAAGAATTGTCAGCAGAGGAAAAAGTGTATTTTCTGAAGGAATATTTGCATGTCCTGTGTAAGTACTGTGCATGTACAGTATATCATGGGACTTTAGATATTGCAGGTGCAAACTTGCCATTCATAGTAAGGCAGCTACTTTGAGGTCCTAGATGCTTAGCAAGTCTGGTTTATGATATGCTTGCATACCCACAGGGAGCAAGTGCAGGACACAGGGAAGTCTTTAGCCCTGTTGAGGTCAATCCTTGCATCTCGCTCCATGGCAATATATAGCATGCTCTTCTCCCAGTCATACTCACACCCGGGCAGAGCTGTATGCATCACCCAGATCAGCAGATGTACACAGCCACACCACTGCAGTGGTCTGAAGACAGAGCGTTCTTTCTACTGGGATATATTTTGTTTATTTCATGGTGGTTTTTTTAACTTTTACTTTTTTTATTGTTGATTTATAACTTTTCAGCAGAAGTTTCTTTCTGACTAGAAGAAATTAACTTTTCTATTCATAAGATTAAGATACCATTGCTTTGAAAGACTGAGGGCTAAGACTACCACCAAATTAAAAAAGTAGCATTGATTTAAAATCACAAGCTGTGATTAAATTGTGGGATCATTAGGGTAATCTTTTAGCGTTGCATTGAAAGTATAAGAATTTTCACCTTGAAAGTTTACATGAGGAATTAAGAAGCTGAACTGAACATGTGTTAGACTGTAGATGTCTAACCTTTGTAAGCATTACTGTATGCTCTGCCTTTACACCCTTTTCTACTTTGTATTCCTGTGTAGGGCTGAATGTAAACCTCACAAAGAAAATCTCCTAATGAAATGTTTGTTGCTTTCTACCAGTGTATCATTCTATTCCCTTTTCTTATAGCTTTACACTGCAGTATCTCCAAGTGTTTGTTTTCCAGATTATTGAAGCTTTAGGAAAAAAAAAAACTAAAGAGGTCAGAAAAAAATGGGAAAAAAAAATTAACAAAGGATGGTTTTTGGTTGGTTGTGGGGGTTTTTGCCTTTCTAATAACAAAAAAGGAAAAAATCATTTGAGGTTATTTCAAGCTGGTCATGAAGACTGCAAATTGTAATTACAGAACAAATAAGCCTTAGCATAGGATGGCTGTAATATACTCTTCTGTGTTTACAAGCCAGCCTGCAGAGCGTGCTGTCACTTGGGAAATTTCTTCCTGTTGTTCCATTAACAAGCAAGGGAATAACAGGTCAATGCAAGAAGAGGAGGAGTTATTCAGAAAAGGTTATAGGTAAGACTTCCAATTAACTCAGCTAGCACAGGTATTATTGAAATTTTGAACTTTTTGGTAATCTTCCCCCTCATTAGACTTACACATAGAGTATCAATATTCAGACTTCTTCACAGTGTGTTATCAGATACAGTTTTTGCTAGGTAGTAGCTAGTTTGCACCATATAATGAGGTTCCCTGTTAGTGTACTATCCATGAGACCTCGCCTTTAACCAGTTTGTTGTGCAGTATGGAGCTTGCTCCTCTTGGCACAAGAATGTGTATGTCGGATTTTTATTGACTCTTATCTAGTAATCATAGTTTTCAAAGCATTAGTTTGAGTGTGCTAGTTGTAATATCTCCAGTATGATTATTTAAAAATCAACAACTTGCTCTTGCATTTGCGTATTTGTGTGACTTGGTGGGGAAAGAATGTAAGACATACATTAATGCTGCTTCTTAAGCAACTAGGATGTGTATGTCTTTTTGCTGTGTAGCTTAATCAAAGTATGCAATGTCACCCAATCAGTATTTTCATTTCTATGCTCAGGTTCATGCTTACCTCACATTTTTCCTTTTACAGAAAGATGTCTAGTATCTGCAGTCATTACTGATGCTGTTCCTTAACACGCTTTTCTATTTTGTGTTCTGAGATTGGGCTGATCAGAAACTTCTAAAAAAGATCTCTTAATGAAATGTTTATTTCTCTTTACCTGTCTGTCTGTATTCTCATGTTATGGCTTTAACACATAGTATCTCTGAGCTAAGTGTATTCCCTTTCTTTGGCCCTGGTGTTCCTTGGACTCTTCCAGAAGACTCTTCCATGACTCAGTTCACTTACACAGCAGGAAGAAGCCTCTTCTGGATGTAGTTTCAAGGTATGGCTTGATCCCAACTGACCAGTTTGGTATTGCTCAGATGCATATTAGCAAAATAGGAAGATAAAAGCATTCATCCCAAGCCCGTCTGGTAGAAAATTGAGAAAGTCCAAATATTTAATGTAAAAATATCCTGAATTCACCTTACGCTTTCACAAATACAGCTCAGAATAATACTGAGAGCCTGTCTCAGCATTTGTTGTTGTCCCCTAAACTTTTAAAAATAAGCTTAATCCTCACGGCTTAGAAAATTGCATGCCAGTGATTTAGGCAGTTTAGAAATATACAAACATACACCTCCAGAGCTGTAAAACATTAAACCTCTAAAGCTCTTAATGCTACTGTCTAGAATCAATGTTTCATTTCCTAAGCTCTCTAGTAACTGGTATATTTTTTTACTAACTTGGAGTGTTGCAGATTGCTCATAAAATACCAACTGCTTTAATGTCTCTCTTGATAAGGTTATCTTATGTGGGAAAACATTGTGATTCAGTAGTAATCTTTAAAAAAAAGGTCAAAATAATAAACAGCAATAGCAAAAAAAGAAGCACAATATGTTGAAAAGAAAAAAAAGAATTGTCCTTCAGAACATGGTCATGGTTTAGATATGCAGCTTTGGACAACATACATTACATACTTGTGCTTGTTTACATTGCGTGCAGTTGTACCCATCTCTGTGATTTTACTGGGTATGTAGACCTGCACCATGAAAATATTCTGAGCCCTGTAGGAACAAGCAGTTTCCTTTCTTTTTAGAAAGGCTATGGAGACACAGAAGGGCATCAGCCTTAGGCAGTGCTGAGTTGCAATACTACTGTCTTGCTACTCATAGCACATTTCTGCTTGTGAATCCAGTTATCACAGCAAACGGGAGAAAAGAATCATGCTCTTGCTATTAAATTTAAGGGAATATTGTAACATACTGTAAGCATTCACCAACATACATATGCCTAAATGAGAAATAATATATTTCTAACATACTTTCAGATTCTTTTAACAGGGGAACAAACTGTGAAACTTAATTAAAAACTGAATGAAGAAAGTGCTAGCCTGTCTCTAATAAGATCCACTTTTTGTGTGTTAAGGCAACAATATCAATCTGACTCCCAGCTGACGATTATTTTTACAAGCTTGATGCGCAAAAAAAATTGATGGTTTTGTATTCTGAACATCATTACTTTCAGGATCTGATAAGAAGATAATAAAAGTTAACCTGAATAAGAAATAGGCAGATTTCGGCAAACATCCAGGTTAATGTAAGGACTGTCATGTGGCTGTAATATTTTTCTTTGGTCTGCCAAAAAGTTGACTACCTTGTGCTAGATAAAGTGATTTAAAGACTGCACTTTTTTCTTTTTGAAATCTAGGCTATTGGTGAAGGTGAAGGCATATTCAAAGGAGTTTAAATTAAAGTTTTGAGACACTAATCAGTGGTTTGGTTTTTTTTAATGACTATCACACACTAAGCTAAATCTTATATATGCTGATATTCTTTCAGAATTCATACAAGCACTCTACCACTGTAGAGTGTTTCTATGGATATAGAAGCACTCTAGAAGAGGTTGTTCACCAATAGGCCTGTCTTACCAGGACAAAGAGAAATGTAAATGTAATGTGTGTTATGGCAAAATTGGTTCCTGACACAGATGGTTTATTTTGTACCTAGAAAAAAACACTGATATTGCAAGTACCATTCTAGCTTTACCAAAAGTGTGGGGGGAAGCAATCACCGTTCAGTTTTTATATTGTATTTTGCCAGTGTGCTAGACATGTTCAGAAGCTTATCTGTCAGACAGCTGTGGAGAATCATTCAACTTTGAAGCATTCATTCGTATCACAGTCACATTCATTCACTTGGATGTTGCAAATCAATAACTGAGAATGATTTGGGGAACATTGTGGATAAAACAGTCTCTCAGAATATAAACCTTAATGAACTGGATATTGTGTACATTTTATGAAGCTGGCTAGATTCACCTGTTTAATTTTAGCCACAATTTGCTGCTAGGTGTGTCCTTTTAGTGATTCACATTTCCGTGGGCATCTTTTTAAACTCAGGTTTAGGCAGAATTAGTTTTGAAATAAAAGGACGTTCGGTATGTGAAAATCATGGCACTTCTCAGTACAACATGTTGATGACTTTGTTTCTCTAAGTTCATTCTGTGTTATTTATGTCTTCCAGTAAAGATGCAAAGCCTGTATGCAATAGCTGTGTTTGAACTGCAGTATAGATTTTTAGAAAAGCATCAATCTTGACTTGACATCATTGGCAAAATGTAGCACTTTTTTTTCAGTAGTTAATTACCCTCCTTAGTTAAAATTAAATACCTTTCTGAATTTATTTATATTCAGCTTTCAGCCGATGGACCTTTGGTGATTAGGCAGGAGATAAACTCTTCTACTGTCAAACTTCCGCTTCTCATATTAGATGTGAGACTATGATCAAGTCTCAACCCCTTAACCTTCTCTTTGATGAGCTAAGTAGATTAACCTTCTGAAGTCTTTCACTAGAAGGCATTTCTTCTAATTCTTTAATCATACCTTAAGCTGTGTTATGTCCAGTTCTTTTTGAAGTTTGGATGCTTGAAACAAGTACAGTGTTCCAGCCACTGTTACACTGGTGTAAAACATAGGAGTAATATATAGTACTTCTGTCCCCCACTCAAGTTTTCTGAGTAAACTGGGAGTTGTCCTGCTTCATTTTACACAGATGAAACACAGAGACACCATCTTACCCTTGAGACTTACTGTCTTTTTGCCTTGCTACAGCTATGGTAGCATTCTGATTCTAATTCATAGTGGTGCTTTTCTGCAGACTTGCTAGAAAGTGGCTTGGTGGGTTTGGCAGGCTTCAATTTAGCTTTCACATACAGCTTCCCATTCTGTACAACAGGTAAGATTTTTTCTTTTGATGATGGTCCATTCTAGAGCAGATGTGTAATCAGCTGTGGCAGTGAATTGACATTTTAAATAGCCACATTGAGCTTCCCTCTAGTAGCAGGATGTGTGTGAGCTAAGAAAAGGCAGCACCCTAAGGTGTTTGCGGCTTTGTTCACAAATCCCAATGTGTTCCTGGGTTGGGAAAATAGGAAAACAGAATCGCTGTGTGTTGGTCCTCTGTCAGCCTCTGTCTTCCTAAAACGGAGGAGTGGCTAAATCAACGCCTGGACAGCACACAGAAATAGACCAAAGTTAATATTTTATTCTTTATTTTCCTTCTAAGTTCTTAACAGCTGTAAGTAAGTGCTTCGTGGTGCTCTTTTCCAGTATCATCTATTTTGTAGTCTTTTCTGTTCCCATAGAGTTCTTACCACCCATAGATCTGTTAGTATGGAGGATTACTTAACAGTTTAATTCCTGTTCTTGCCATTTGACACCATTCTGGTTTGGCCAAATTCCCAAGTCTGAGAGTGAAATCAAAGCTTGATGAAGTCAGAAGATACTCTGTTGTGCCAAGGCCAGGCTCTTCCTTCAGACGTTTCCTGCAAGCTCTTAAAAGAAAGGTACTTAAGTAACCACCTGCCTGTGGCTCACTACTTATATTTTTTCCTGTGCATTTTTAAATTGAAGGTAATGTTTCAAGTGTAGACTAGTTGGTTTGACCCTTACACTGCTCCCCACTTTCAGGGGAGTGGTGTCTCACAGTTCAGTGTAAAGACCACAGTTCAGTGTAAAGTACTATAGAGTACTTTACTATTTGTTGATAAAAAGGGGGTGTGGTTGCATACAGCGATCTTGCAGAAGGTCATCCATTGGCTTCATTCTCTAACAAAGAGTTATCCCCATTGGAAGGGAAGGAGAGGCTAGCTTGCATTGGGCTTCCATAAATCTGATGTATAGAATAGCTTCTCCAAAGCTAAGGTATGCATGTAGGATGAAATTAAGAAAAAAAAAAAAAAAACAAACTAAAACAGCCCAAATTGAATATATTCTGACTAGCTGAGGGGTATTATAGATAGTTTGGTTAGAAGATGTGTTGTGGTAGGATTTACTTTAATGCAGGAAAGTAAAGCTTTCCTCTCATTCAAAAATGCTCATTGAGCTTCTAACATGTACCTCAGTTTTTCTACAAACGCATGCAAGCAACCTTTCAAAGTTTTGTGAAAATGTATTCTTGTTTTGAGGTTGAATAGTATCTATGATGGAAAACTTAAGAGAAATCAAACAATCACCAGAACCAGAAAGCTGAAAAATGCAGTTCCAGATATAGGTCCCAAGTGTATTTTTTTTTGTCAAGCTTGCAATGACTTTGAGAATGAATGAATGAATCTGTGACCAATAACACACCCAAACCAGTTTTTCAGATGTATTATTGAAGGGTAACAAGAAATGCTGTGGAAGTTTCAGCAGTAAGAGATAATGTTAAGCATGCTATTTTTTTCCTCATTCTCATTTCTATATATGGACCATGTTCTCATTACTGTACATCTTAGACATATTATGTGTTTCAGGAAAGCATCCGCTTGCCTTGGTTTCCTTGCCACTTTTCATTTGCAATAAAGTAGCAATATTTCTGGGTATTTTGTTTTATGGTTTTCTTCTTTTAGTAGTAATCTCTTAAAAGAAAGCAAACAGTGAAAAAGCTAACAGTGTTCATCAACTCCGTATGGGTTAAAATTAGTCTTTGCAAATGGGAATGGTCAGTAATTTCACAGAAAAAAGTCCACGTGTGCTAATGAACTGTTTATTAAGCATCTGGTTATGAAATTGTGCAATCTTTGTATTTTAAGATTCTTTTGTGGTTCAGAAATGTGTCAAAATTAGTGCTGCTATTAGAATTTATACTGTCACATTTGTTAAATACTCCAGCAAGGGGCAGTGCAGGACACAGAAATCTGTCTTCACAGTGAATCAAGTCCCCTCTAGAGAGGTTTAAATCATGTTTATTTTGGTTATTCTTTGTGTTTGTTTTTCATAGAAGTTCAAGCAAACACTCTTTTGTTATTGGTCTACATGCAGTTCTGAGATGGTGTTAAAAGGACAAAAAACCTTTCCTAAAGGCAATTAATGATTTTATATCATCCTTTAGTAATTCTAATATATATTAATATTGTAGAGTAATATATATTAAGCATGTCTAAGTCCAGAAATGGAACACAAGGTTAGGGCTGCAGAATCAGACCTGTCACTTTCTATCTTTCAAAAAACAACTATATGAAATTTTTTCAATATTCTTGCAGATAGATGAAATTAGTAACGCATCCTCTCTATATATCCTGCTATAAGCAGCAGACAGGCAATGATTTGCAGCTTTATGAAGGTCAATAGAAAATGTCAATCAGACCAAAATTTCATTCAGAATCATTTATGGAGCTAAAGAAGACCTGCAAATAATTTTTTCATTGTACAAAGGTATTTTCTATAATGGAAAGAATTTTACCTTGTTCTTACTCCTTGCAGTCTGATCACGTCTGGGGAAAACAGGGTATAAAAGCATGCATAAGCTTTGTGCTGGGTGTTTTGCATCTTGTCTTACATTTACCTCCTGATTTTCTTAGCAATTATTAACCCGATGATTGCTCGTGAATTTTGAAATATATGTGTCACAGAATCAGAACCCTATTTCTCTGTTAAATTCTGAGCTTGGCAAAGCCATTTTTTGAGAGCAGCAACCTATTTGCTAATGGTGCAGCAGTCTATGAAATCTCATCAGGTCGAAAAGATGAAACACAGAAGTGTAAGTATGTTCTGAGGTAAATTGGACATTCTGTTTGTAATAGCTTAGATAAATTCACTTTGTCAGAACCAGTAATGTCACTGACCTGGGAATCTAATTCTAGTTGGCTCCTATATATTTAGTTATATTTATTTTACTTAATTCTACCGAATGAATTAAATTTTGAGAGGATTGTGCGTTCCTCCACTTTGAGTGAGCCTTATCTTTTTTTAACCCAGGAGTTTGCATTTTCCATTTGAGAAACGCAAGTGGATGGGCTGATGTGAATTTAGTGTAGTTCTAGAAGTGACAAATTCAGGTGCCCAGAGTTTTTTGAGGATGTGCAAGGAAATATTTGGGTTTTCTACACCAATTGTTTGGAAACTTAAGATAAAAATAATTAGTCTGTCAAGATTAGCTGTGTTAACTATGCCCAACCTCCTGTTCCTCATTATAATTCACCTGTTTTAATTAAATGCTTCACAACATTTAGTTTTCAATAAGAACTGTGAATGTCTTCGGTGGGCTGGGTTTTAGTCCTGAGTGTTGGTACAGTGAGTTGGTACCCTTTTCTGAAGTCAGTAATGGATAGAGGGCCTTTCTAGTAGCAGTGTTAACACAACTCAGTGCTTCAGACCCCTAAAAGGAAAAAATAACAAAAGTCAATTAAACTTATTCTCAGTGTTATGTCAGATCACTAACACTTCATTTTTAAGTAGATCTTGAAAAACAGTTAATAATAAAGCCTTAATGGATTGAGTTAAACAAGCTCCAGGCTTTCACTGTGCTTGCACAAAGAAGTTGTCTCACTCCCCCAGTTTTATTAAAATAAAACGCGACCTGCAGCGGAGCTGACAGCTGAGCAGTTAGGTTACAAATCAGGCAGTGATGGTAGGGCAGACCGAATGAATATTGCCATTTGACTTGTCAAAGGCAGAGTGAAAAATAAGGCTTGATGAATAGCAGAGTTTGGCCAATGTATAGTAAGGATGCAAGAACAGCATGAGAGGCCCCAGGCCGGCAGTACCTATGAAAAGACATGACATACCATGTTAATTTTCCCCTGTCATGTGGGCGTGGGCTTTCATTAACAAAAATATACCAGAAGTTGAATTATAGATATTCAAAATTAGAGGTGTTTAGTTAATATCTGCAGCAGAGACAAGCAGTCTCTTTTTCTCCCAGCATGTGAGTTTATGGGCTAATGACAGCCTGTCTGGATGATGTCAGTGTATGGGTTTACAACCACAAGGATTATTTTAACCCACAGTCTTTTGCTGCAATCAGTTAATGCTGATAAAATGAATTCTCAGCATCTACTTGGATCAAGTGATAGGCTATCCCTTTGAGTGATTTTTAGCATGTAATTCTCCCTCTCCAGGGAATACATTTCTCCGCAGCATTACATGGCAAATATAATTGGCACAGTAGTAATGATGTGTTGTGATTTTGCTTTCTCATCTTGATGAGATGTACAGAAGATGATCTGGAGTAACATTTTGGGCACTTGAAAACTGAAAAATAATACATATGTTTGAGAAGACAGAAATTTTTTTTTAATTTCTTATCAGGGATAGCCACAAATATTTTCCAGATCAAGGTGCCTCAGATACAGAACTGCATCTCTTCACAACAGTAGTAAAGTGAAAATGAGAGTAGATCCAGGTTAAAATAAAGGTATCAGCACTGTATAGTATGATTTAGGGTTTTTATTTTTCAGTTAAGGTTATGGTAAAGCTACATAATTACTTCTTGCATACAGAAGAAAGAAGGTCAGTGTGTACTATAGGCGAGTTCAAGAAAATAATCTATCTTAAGAAGCAATAAAGCTATAGTAATTCTTTAAAAAATGAGCAGCTGTGGAGAACAGTAGTTGAATTATGAAGAGAAGCAACAATGAGGTTATTGCAGAGGACTGCAGAAGATCTATCTAGTGGCCTTGTTTTCTCTTAAGTTTTAGCATTTACAGTGGCAGTGAGCAAATTAGATTGCAAATGCCTGACAAGAGGATGACAGGCACCAGTCTCAGCTGTGGGTTATTGCTGCAAGGTAGTAATACAGGGCACAAACCTAGCAGACCAAGGAAGCACCTTCATCATAGCCCACTCTGTAGTCCTGTGGGCAGGACACCATCAAACCTCTTAGATTTCAAATCAGATCAGCCAGCTTTGCCTTGGTTTATAGCTAAGGCACTTACTCTCTGCCACCGCTGTTTTCCAGTGCCCTTGTAATTTGGCAAACATACCGGAAATGTCTAAAATCCTCTGTTCCTCAGAAGAATTCTTTTAATATCGATACCTTATGAAGAAAAATGGCCAATCTCCAAGGTGGTTTTATTTCCTTCCATCTGGACTGCCCTCTTAGTACAGGAGAGAGATGTTTTAATACTATTTAGGAGCAGGATATTTTAAAGGTAGATCAATAGAGAGCATGCCCTTTTAGCTAAGTACACTGATACAACCTTTCTAGCATGTACTTAATAAAAACTTATTGTATTAAAAAGAATCTAGCTGAATAGGTCAGAGCTATTATTCTGTTGCCTTGTACATATATATGCACATGTATATATATATCCGTTCTCTAAACAAAGGAACTGTTCTGTAATAATTTATTTGTGGCTAAAATAGCTTAATGTAAGATGAATGAAATACATTTCAAGATGAGCTTTC
Source organism: Psilopsiagon aurifrons (assembly GCA_025447955.1). NCBI lineage: Eukaryota > Metazoa > Chordata > Aves > Psittaciformes > Psittacidae > Psilopsiagon > Psilopsiagon aurifrons. The sequence continues at coordinate 48,858 of JAOEHY010030861.1, forward strand.
ACTGATTATTTTTGAATGCTCTTCAACAATTCAGATATGGTACAATAATATTTTATTACAACACCGATCAGAAATAATCTGTTACTTTCTATTTGATCCATCTCATTCCCTGTCGTGGTTTAAGCTGTAAATCAGCCACGCAGTTTGTTAACCCACCTCCCCCTCCTAAAAGAGCTGCCGCGGTTT